>JAUZNJ010098738.1:0-21478 GCA_034780135.1 Jordanella pulchra
GAATGGTTTAAATATGATTAGTCAGTCCAGGCAGTTGATGCAAATACAGGTTTATAAAATGCAATGTTGTCGATTTCATTTAAAAGACGGCTTTAAAAAAAGAGGCCAAGTAAAGACTTGATTTAGATAATGTAAGGCTTAACACAAAGTATCTGGATATTTTTATTTGGATTAATAGAAAAGGATCATAAACATCCAATGACCTTCATTCTTGGGGGCACAAAATTAATAAACTTGCTAAGTAAAGTTGGATTGAGTCATATCCATATATTGTTTTTTTTTGTTTTTGGTTTTTTTTTAACATCCCAGAGCCAATCGGTGACATCCCAAAGGCTAAAATAATACTTAAATTACTCCCACAATTCCCAGCTGAGCTAAAATGGACACGCTAAAGATGCAAAGCAGGAGCAAGGAGAAATGCGAAGGAAATACAAACCGTTTCTTCAATATCTTTAATAAGTTATTTGGGCAACGTGAGAACTTTTGGAAACAAGTTAGAAGAAATCCAAACCACTGTAAGTACCTGGCCAGAATATTGGGATTAAAGTTTAAAGTTATATAAAGATTAAAGTTTAACTGAAACATGGCTGCAGGACATATTCTCAACTTTATTTTCTCTGCTTGATTTTCTGAGCAGCCATAGGTTTAAAGAGTTTTGCAAAACTCTACAGAGGTGAAGCTAAGAAAGTTCAGTTTAGGCAACTGGACGTGTAGTTTTCTAGAAGACGTTTCGCCTCTCATCCAAGAGAATTAATCACTTCATGCGATGTCATCCGTCATGTCGTTAATCTAAAGACAAAACAGCCAAACACATTTGTGACAATACATGCCTCACACTCTGCTACACTGCCATTGTTTTAAGTTTGTCAGCTGAATTGCTGTAGAGAATACAAACCTTGGACTTGTTTTAGGCAAATTAAACATGGTTTATTCAACTGGGCATTTTTTTGGCCCCCATGGCAAAAAAAATACTGGTGAATGGCAATATCAGATGTACCAATGAAGGAAAACTACTCTTAATGATAACGTTTATTTCAAGGGATTCTGTGTTGTACTAGAATCTTCATTTCCTGTGTTTTGTTTATTTAATGCACTGCTTCAATGTTCGTACTTCTGTTGAGCAAATAATACCAAACCAAGAAGGATTTACCTATCTGTTGGATTATTGTAGCATTTTCTGTTTTTGCATTCAATCAGTCAAAAAGTAATTGAAATACAAGAATGGAGATGTTTTTAAAAGACACAAAAGTTTGTCAAAAACAAATGCTGAAATACGACACATAATTTTGCTGGGATCTTTGAAAGAAACAAGGTGGTTTCTATGTGCAGCACACTCTTGTGAAGCTCACCCTAAAAAGATAGTAAATACTCCACTAGCTTACTTTATCAGTCTAATGGCTTCTTGTTCCTTAAGGGCAAATGTCCACTAAAAGTTTTATCTTGTCCATTAAACACTAAGCCAGTTACAGGACGGACGGAGGCATGTACGGAACAGAATACCTCGACATGAAAGCGCTTTAAGGAGCAAAACTTGATGTGTGATGACTTCATCCAGTAAGAGATTCAAATTATTTAGGTCATCCTCTCTTTGCAATGAGCCATAGACATATTGAAAATCAATGTTAAATAATTTAGTATTGATGAAACCTCTTACCAGTGTATGCAGAATGCAACAGATAATCATGATGCACACACATAATCATGTTTTGTCTGACAGCAGAAAAACGAGCTATTCACATTGAAGTTAAAAAGATAGAACTGTTTCTACAAATGAAAACAAAGAACCCCAGGTAAAAGCATTGTTATCCCCAGACAATGGTCGTGTTGTTGCTGGAGCCATAGATCGTGCACAACCAGGTGAGCATAGAGGGCTGGAAGACTGTCCCTCACATTGGAAAAGAGATCCTGGAACCAAAATGCACTTTTCTTGAATTCCCATATAACATGTTCTTGCAACAAATCTAATTGGCCTTTCAGACAAAATGCGGTTTGAGCTGTGCTTACCACAGGGGGTACTGCATTTGTGCTGCACTAGTTTGTTGGCGCTGCACTGACTGGATCAGTGGGTGTTTCTCGTCAGCAGTAACGTTCTAGCAATAGCCATCCTGGTTAGAAAAAAAAAATGAAGTGCTAGCTCGGTTTATGCTTGACGTGTCCGTGAGGTCTAGACGTCAAAATTACGTAATTTTGGGATTCCACAGCCCTCCACTTGGTGTGTGGACAGAAAATTTGTAATTGCGCACACGCAGACAAATCTACACAAAAACCATGGTGAGCGAGCAGCAGCTCCTGCTGGCGAGGGTTTCCAAAAGTAAACATCTAGACACATCCCAGGGTTTAGCTTAAAAATATCACTGCTATCAACAGATTGTGGATGAATTCCCAGAAACAAATGAGACACATGGGGCTTTGGGAAAGTTCTAGATGGCTGTGTTTTCTGCTGCCTCATGTAGTGTGATGATCAGGGCCCCCTATAAATACTGCAGACATCACTGACGGCTCGTTTTCTGCGTGGATGTAGGTGCGTCACCTACATCCACGTATCATAGGTCCAGAAAATAGATTAGTTGTGGCTTGTGAAACGGCTCCATTTTTTACACATCAACCGTAATCCCAAACGTGGGTCATATAGATTGGGGAATTCAGACACACACTACTTTTCCTAAATTTTAATTCCTGGTCTTTCTGACTTGTGGCTTGATGGCCCTGTTTCTCTATGCATTCGTCACAATGACCTGACATGGGCTTAAAATGGGATCTGCTTAACTTCTCTCGATGTCCGATAACACCACAATGCATAGAAATAATGGGCTACAGAGCTCACCTATGTCTGTGTTCTGCTTCCCATTTGAAAGACCCCTGAGAGACAGTGAGTGAGGAAAAAATAAAATAGTTAGCATTGTTGCAGGGCAAGTCCCCCCCCAATCCAAGCCACGAGGAGTCAGGAGTCAAAATTCAATGTTTGCACGACTCTGGAGCAGTTTTCTGACAAAGTACTTTATCCTCGGCCAAGTAACAATTGCTTGTATAAAACCTTGATATAGGAGTTGGGTCATACTAAGTAGGTACTAGTGTGTGTGTGTGGGGGGGGGGTCTTCAACCATAAATTGTAGTGTTCTAAACATGTTTTTGTATTTGACCCCTACATCCAGCTAGTTTCAGCTCTCAACCACTAACCTCACACAACTTGTTTGCACCCTTTGGTTTAATGCCACTCAATGGCCTCATTTACCCTCCTGAACTTATTCAGCATGAAGTCTCATCTGGCTTTTCAACAATTCAACAAGGGAAGGACCTGGCTTTCCTTTGCTATTCTACTTGCCAGCTTTCGTCATAAATTCGGCCAGTAGTCTGAACCCTTAAACAAGACCAGTGGATCCAGAGTGACTTCCTGGAATGTGTAATCCAAACTCGATTAATGAACTTCCACACATCCTGACCTTATTGACTGTCGCTCCCCAATGCTTTGAGGTCTTCACAGTCATGATGCAACAACAAAATGTCCTGTGTAAGTGATGACCATCGTGTCATGCTGATCTCTCTGTAAATGCTGTTGGACCACAGTTTTGCAGCCAATTTCTCAGGGTCGCTCTGCAGACTAACATAAAAACATCTCTTTGATTCCATCATGCCCGGCCATCCTTCAGGTTCTGGATGTACGCCCTGCTTATAAACTGTGGAGCTACTCATGACCATTTAATTTGTAGATGGTAACGCAGTGGTTTGTTGTACTGGGAGGAAGTTGACCAGCAAGAGAGTTGGTGGAGAGAGAAGAAATCCTGATGCTCAATATGGACAAAAAAGATATGATCGCTTGGCGGATCTGGGCTTTAAACAGGAAGTTTCTGACCTACTTTCCCTAGAGCTATTCATAATGGTCAGCAGAGAACGCACTCATTGCTTCCACCATAACCTCTTGAAATCCCTAAAAGAAGCAAAGCTTGTGTTCTTATAAGTGCTGAAGGGTTGGTAGTGCAAATCCTCATGAAATCTGCTCTCTGGGCCATCATCATCCTACGCACACTAGTGGTAACTCACACCCACCAGGAAGCGCCTACTTTTACCATGCTGCGCCTGCCTAGGAAACAAATGCTCACTTTCTGCTGAGGCACATTGGCTCTTTCGGCAGCTAATCTGCCCAGTGACAGCGGCTTTTCTGTTTTTCTCTTTTTGTATTGCTATTGTCTGGGTTGCAAAAAATCTGATTTTTGTGCTGTGAGAGGTCTTGGACTTTTTAGCCTTCCTAAAGAAAAGCCTAAGTGCCAGAAGTGATGTGATGCCGTGACGTCTTGAAATGGGAACAACCACATAAGGAGAGGTGCTTTGACGTGACGGCAAGGATCTTTCCTCCATGTTGGAAGAAAAAAAAAATCATAACAAATGAATCCTCTGTAGTACCAAAGGCAATAGTTAATCAAAGATATGCATTTAGGTGAATTTAAAAATCATGAATCGTTTAACTTATTTTAAAGTTGTTTCACAGATATTGTTTGAAGTTTTTCTAATAATTAAAAAATGTAAAGCTTATTTTAACCTGACATTTTTTGTTCTTAGAAATGAAACCGGTAATACCAAAATGCTTTTTAAAGATTGAACATATTGCACAACTATTCACCAACAGTGAGACATGTCCTCCCAGTCTGACACTGGAGCTGTTACTGATGGACTCCAACCTAAGGACATTTAAACTGATCCAGCCATCGCTGTCCATCACTTCTTACCCCTTTTTTACTTTCAGCAGGTTGATTTGATTTCCTGTTGTCTGTAAAATCTCCCATTTGTGCCTTTTTTCAGTTTAGAAATGACTGTCAATAAGAGGTTGTGGTTGAACAGATCTTTGCTGAATTTCAGGAGTGACAAACAAATATAGTTGATCAAACACTGAGTTGAGCTCAGTACTTTTTTGTTCCCGTTTTTTTCCCGTTATTGTCACTGCTTTGTAAGCTATCAGTACTTTGTTTGTCCTTTTTCCAGTTGTGTTTAATTTTCTTTTAAAATTTGTTTTATGGTTGATTTTATATATATTTTTTGTCCTGGCCTCTTTGTTTTTCAGATGAGGGCAGGAATGCAGTTCACCTGGCAGGAGGGGCTCAGATAGTAGCTGAACACATTAAATCCCTCTCCCAAAATACCGATCCAGAAAATGCGAGGCTGTTGACTGTCTTTTGTGGCATGCTGATGAACTATAGCAATGATAATGGTAATGACCCCAGAGGTTTTTTGTTTTGTTTTTGACTCATCTCAACTAATCAGTGGGCTTCCTCTGTCTCCTACTCAGACAGTCGATGTTGAAGTAAATCTGTGCTTCTCTGGTTCAGGCTCATCTGATCCCTTTCTTTCTGTCACATCCTCTTGCTTGTCCATCATCTTCACTGAGGTAATCTGCCATTAACATTATCCGCCTTCCTCCCAACTTCTTAGCCAGCTGGGATTTTCTAGTGTGACTCAGCTGCTAGAACGTCCTCATCAGTTTCAGAGCTTTTTAGCTATTCCAGTAACATGGCTCCAGGGAGCATCCGTCTGATAGTCTGTCACCCTGTGTATAGTTGAATGAATAGCACCGTGTGGAGCCCTGCCGCTTTTTATTCTCAGAACCCGTAGCAGTAACAGCTTTATTTCCAAGTAGTGTTTTACATGTAACTAAACAGACGGGCAAATGTACAATTGAAATAAATAAATACGAGAATGTAGTTAATGAAGTTCCCTGTAAAGAAACACAAAACAAGAAGTTTTTCCTCTTAACTAATTTAATTGCTTTGTTAGATTTGTTTAGCCGGACTGAGTGACTGTGTCTTGGTTCAGTTAAGAAAAAAAAAACAGCTTTTGTCAGGAGTTAGAGGCAGAAACAGTAAAAAAAGAAAAATGTTTTATTTTGCCCAGTGAGCCCAAACATTGATGAAAACTTCCATTGGCAGTGGAATAAACCGTTCGGTTGGAGCTTTTATAAATCCTATCAGCTGTTGCATTTAGAAATGCTGCTGAGTCTTAAAGTCACATGCTAGTCTTCAGAAATGTTTCTAAAAACTGATCTGAGACCAGAGATGTCTCCAGATGTGAAACAGATGTGTTTCAGTCATGTAAGGATGAGGTTCCAAGATGGCTGTTTCTCAGAACCAGTCAGGATTGGCCTTTTGCCCCGGCTGTGGTTTAGAACTGGAAAAACTCAGCTTGATCAGTTTTTTTTATCTCTTAATTTCATTATTTAGGGTTTTACAACTGCTGGTTCCTCGAGGTTGGTTTATGCTTGAAAGAGCAGACAAGTGAAAACTGCTGCAGATAAAAACCTCTGTCAGTATCTGTTGGCACCACCAACAGCTGTGGAACAACTCTTGGAAACGATTGTGCTTTCTACTTCTACATGTAGCTTGATGTCATAAGCTTGCAGTCTGTGCTCTACAGTGCCCCCTAGAGTCTAAAACCATTTTGGGAACAGCGGGGAAAACCTGCACAGAGTATAGAAAGCAGTAAATGGTTTGTGTACAATGTTCCAGGTAAATGCGATCTATGCGTCAAGCATAAACCAACCCTTAAGGTCTTCAAGCTGTTTCTCCTCAGCCCTGCTTGGTTTGATAAAGCTATGAGAGGAAGGTTCCCTAAACCGTCTTGAAGATTTACTTTTCTATCCCTGATTTTATTTATTCTTGACGCTCAAAGCAAGTGGGTTGGTTTCCAGCGCTAGGTAGTCCTAGCCCCCCCATGTGCTAGGGTTAGGGTCCAAAGACGCATTGAATCTGCTTCATTGTTCATCCCTGTAGGCCCAGTGGTAGACTTCCTGCTACGGCTCTGCACTGCCTCTTAACTCTTTCTGGCTCGTTTCTTCGCTGCTCCAATCTGCCTTCCTGCTGTGGTATTAACTTTTCTCTCCCATAAGGACCATATGAAAACCTGAAAGAAATGAAAGCAGTTAGAAGAAGCTCTGTGATCTGTTTGATGAATGATATCAGAGGGTTTATTAGCAGTGGTTTTTACACAGCTCAGGTAGAGAGTAAGACTTTAATGCCAGTCGTTGGTTTTTATCTGAATTAGCAGGACTGATACCTCTTGTCTGTTGTGTCTTCAGATCTTTTGTTTGTCGTTTTTTCTCACTTTTGCACGTTTCACTTCATAACATTCATAACACAAAGATGACCTCAATAAACGGGGGTAATCCAGCCCAACCAGGCCTCATGTCCGAAGTGTTTCTGATGTCTAAAATGTGGCTCGGAGGAATGTGGGTCCATTCTTTGCATTCATTGAGCCATGTTGGAGGTTTTTTGTTTTAGAACAAATGCTCTTGTTCAGGTCCTACCAAAAGTCCGTATCCTGACTACGCTGCTCTGAAAACCTTTGTCATGTCAACATATTTCTTTTGTAAGTCTAAAAGAGGCCTTGGATCTTCTTGGACCAGCAATGGTTCTGGTCTGTCTGACTGAAGCAGCTTTAGCTCTGGTCTTGGATGATGGGGTGAGGCCTGCAGATCTGTATATGCTGTTCTGGGTCTCCAGGACCTCCTGGTGGATGTATTTCCTCTCACCGTGGTTCTCTGTAATCCCAACACCTTAGAAACGTCTTTGTAACGCTTTCTAGACCGTTTTTTCTTCCATTTCTGGCATCATGTGTCTTGGCCTTCATCGTGTCGTCAGACGGGTCCTGTTTAGTGATTCCTTGATTCTGAAGGTCTGGTAATAAGCAGGCCTGTGTGTGGATAATGAAGCTGTTCATTGGTTCATCAGTTGGGGTAGATAAACCCGGATATCTGGCCAGGTTGGTTTGGTTCCGTCTGAACTCTGTTATCTTTGTCTGATATTACAGTTTGTTGATCTAAAACGTTGACCTGTTCCTAGTTCCAACTCTCTGAGCCACACCATTGTTCAATCTGAATGCAGTGAATTGTTGCCCCTAGCTTCTGTTCACCTCTCATGGGATCAACACTAAGGACATCATCATTGGAAGGAAAGAAACTCCAGACTGATGCATCGAATCCAGGACGGCATCAGAACTAATAGACGTTGACCACTGGTCGTCCACATGTTTATTCACACGTTTGACTCTTTCAACTACAAGATCATTGGTTCTCTTTGACTCAGAAGATTTAACAGAAACCCTCATAGGCTCCAGTTTAAACTATAAGTTTACTAAGATTTCACTAATTCAGGGAGGAAATGCAGAGTATACCTGAGATACCACGTGAAACGCTGGGTTTTAGGATCATAACCTACATTGGTAGATTGAACCGAGTCTGGATCTTCATCATCATCATCGCGGTTGCTTTGGCTCCTGCTGCACCTGAAGAGCTCTTCCTCAGGCTTTGGAATCTGCAGATCCAGGACAGTTTGGTAGAAATGCTTGGCTTCAATAAAACTTGTGATTATTCTGCTTTACTGGTTTCTACCTGCTACTGCTGCTGTCGTCTTCATCCTGCAAACATTTTCCTATAAACTGTTCCTGCATCTTATTGGGATTTTATGTGACAGACCAAAGCATAAAAATGGTAAAACTGATAGTCGTGGCACACATGCTGCCTTAAGACATCATCATTCTGCCTAAACAGCATATAAATATGCTTTTAGTGAACTTAAAACAAGTCTGAGATCTTTGGCTTCAGCTCATGAATCATGAGAGCAACCAAAACCTTTTATATTAGTCTTCGCTGTAGAGGTGGAGACGTTTCTTTCAAGCAAAGATTCCTGCCTCTTAGTTTTACAATCAATGGGTTTGAGAGTTTCCAGGAAAACGGCAGTTTGTGGAAAGTTTAGTGGAGGGATGGTAAATCTGTGGAAAGGACTTCCGAAGGATTCAGAAAATGAAGACAATTTGGGCAATGATGTGTCCATCTAGACATGGATGGGGGTGTTTAGAGTTGACTGAGGTCAAGAGTTTTACCTCGATTCTGGACCCAACATTTGCTCTGCAAAAACAATCTAAAAATGAGCCAAATGTCCTGAAATAAGTCTCTTTACTGCTAATTTGAGTAGGTAAGATGATCTGCCAGTAAAATGAGTGTTTCTATATTATGCGCTTGAAGTAAGAGGCTGCTATTGTTTTGCCTCATTTTCAGTGTAAACTTTCTAATTCCATTTTCAAAGTGTCTCAGTTTACTCCTCAATTTGAGAAAAACAAGTATGTTAAGGAAGAATTGACTTGGATTACATTTTTTTGCAGTATGGAGAAGATTTGAAGCCGTTGTTGCTGCGAGGAGGAGTCATGTTTGAAGTTCAAGTGTTTTTAAAAATGTGCTTTTGGTATTTAGTGCTTCTGTTTTGTTCTACAATGGATGCCGTGAAATACACAGAGCTTTGAAGGACCGTCTACATCCCGATCTTCTCGCCTGGAGACTGGAAGGTTTTAGGTTTTTTAGTTGAGGCGTCCAGTGTTGCAGCAGGAATTTCTACTTAAATAAGAAATAAAAAGACTGGCATTGCTGTTTTTGAGTGTTTTAGTGCCTCATCCTCTTATCTTTTGCTTTCCAGTTTGGGAAATCTTTAATATAAATGAAGAAAATTAGCAGATCTGTAAAACAGAACAACTAGTTTCAGGATTTTAAATGTTTTTGGTTCACGTTTTATATTTTAAGCATCGTAAGTTAAAAACAAACTGTTCCCAATCATTTCGTATTTTATTCGGTGGGACTATAAACTTTGCTGTTTCTGCTCTTTCTTCTGTTCTGGCTCTTAGTTTAAGTGATTTTTTTATTTTTTTGCCTCATTTTCCATCTTTGTCTTTAATGTGTAAACTTCTTTTCTTCAAAATGTTTTTTAATCTCTAACTTCAACACCTGTATCCTGATATTCACGTTGGTGTTGTTTTTAATTATCAGTAGTTTTTTTTTAATTAACGTTCTCTGTGTCACAATAAAACAGCTGATCTTTCTTCAACCTTTCTTTGGGGTTTTGCTGCCATCTTCTCACGTCTTTCAAAGCCGACTCTCTAGTAGAAGATCACTTGAATCAGACTCATAATCACTTAGGATTCTTTGCTTGACCGATTGCTTTACGTTCAGAAATAAACTGAAAGGCATTTCTTTTCACCTCTGTGTTTCTCCAGATTCCCTACAAGCCCAGCTGATTAGCATGGGTGTTATTCCCACCCTGGTGAAGCTGCTGGGCATCCACTCCCACAACACCGCACTGACAGAAATGTGTCTGATAGCCTTTGGGAACTTGGCGGAGCTGGGTGAGTCAAAATATCATTTAAGGTCAAAAACAAGGGGGAAAATTCAGGAGCATTTCCTGTTTAGCTGATGTGAGGAAGCAACAGGTGGGGGTGGGGAAATGTCACTGCACACTTGGTAGGATGGAGAAAAGGACTTCCTTTAAATGAGAGGAACGAAGATAAATTAAGAGGTTTGATTTTGCTCCATTTTATTTAACGATCTAAACCCTCCTCCTTCTTTCCTCCGAACACTAAAGGCTGGTTTCTGCTCGACACTCCGGGAAAATGAGGCGTGTGCATGGCGTAGGAAAACCTTTTAAAACATGCAAAGGTGTCTATATTTTAGCATGAAATCAATAAAACTAAATAGATTTACGATTTGAGTTGGTCCTTGTTTTCAACTCATGCATACGAAAGACATCAGATGTTTAATCCGTGAAACAAGCTGGAAGTTATGAACAGAAATGATAAAAAACAGAAAAAATGACAGATTTATGAGTTCTAATCTACAACCTCTGATGTAGCTGTTACTCTTCTTACCAGTTGGTGGCAGTAATGTGCCTGCAGGTTGTTCCCTAACCGTCGTTAAACAAGAGGAGGAAGAATTAGAAAACAAAATCCTTGATTAAACCTTTTTTGTCTTTTGCTAAAATGTTCTTTTAAAGGGATGCCGAGAATCAGTAATTTAAAAACGTAAGCCATGCTCTTAAATTTCTATTTACTTTACACCAGGGCCACATATGAGTTGGACTGATGTGAGTCTAGCTGGAACCGGCGTCGACCGTTTCTGAACTCTTGTGACACAGAACTCCAGCTGATGATGAGAGCAGATCCAGAGAACGCAGACCACAGGTTCCCGGGTCAGACTGCTGCTGTCTGCTGCGGTTCCTGCCTTGGAGACGCTGCTTCTTTAGCCTCACGCAGCTTCAAACCTTGGATGTCATGTTGTCAGACAGTTTTCTCCTTTATTTTTATCTTCGCATTCATCCAGTTTATGGTCAAACAAGTACAGTTTAGTCAACCGGAGAAGACGTTTCTCCTCTCATCCAAGAGGCTTCTTCAGTTCTAACTGATGCTGAGGAAGACTGAGATTAATACACTGTAGGTGTGATAAAGGATTAGTGGAGAGGAATTGGCAACAACCAGTGAAGAGAAAACAAAATATAACATCATTTCATTTCCCTTTGGGATGAATAAAGTATTTTTGAATTGAATGAAAAAGAAACCAAAGGTGCCTCTGATCCTTCCAGCATGTTGACCCATGGAGGTCAGCTGGGGGGTCCTGGTGGGTCGTTAACTCCCTCGTTAGAGTGGTTTTGGTCACAGGTGAGGCAGGTGGGAGGTGAATCTTCTGTTTCTCATGCTGTTTGTCGCTTGTTGTGTTTTTCAGAGTCCAGCAAAGAGCAGTTTGCCTCCACCAACATTGCAGAGGAGCTGGTGCGTCTCTTCCAGAAGCAGACGGAGCACGAGAAGAAGGAGATGATCTTCGAGGTTCTGGCTCCACTGGCTGAAAACGGTAACGTTTCTTTTTATCTTCATGTTAGCGGGAAGCCATGACAGGCAGCTCCTGTTTATTTTCCCCGATGTGTTTGAACAGCAGAGAGCATCTTAGCTGGCGTTCCCACGCCAACCGTCTCCAAGGCGACGTCCTACTTACTGGCTCTCAGGAGACACCTGTCTGACCCTCCTTTTTATCCGTCATGCTGCCTGCTGTTGGTTCGGTCTCTACAGTCGGGGGGTTGTTCCTCCTCCACCGCAGGTTTAAGCGTCTTCCTGTGGGGCTGCGTTTGCCCACCGGCTGGGTTTGATCTCCAGTCTCAACAGGAACATGTCGATGATCCATTAAGGATTCCTGCTTCCAGCTGAAGTCGCCTCATTGTGTGACTTCCTGAACCAGAAGCTTCCATCACCTTTTCTGCTTCCTCCAGTTTCTAAACGTCTCCCTGATCCCAGAGTTTTTACCATCTACAGATAAATCAATAGCGGCTTTTTAAGGCCGATACTGATGCAGATTATTCTGACATCAGTCTACTGATCCCAGACATGCTGACAGTTCATACATGAAGCTAATTTACAGGATAACAGGTGTTCAACAAGTCTCAATTTAAACAGAAGTAAACTTTTATTAGCAAATGAAGGAAAACATGGTTAGCAGAAGGTACAGAGTCAGATAATGTTAGCACAAAACAGAAAACATTGATTAAATGATCAACATCTGTTCACTTTAGGAAACATTAACTTATGTGTCAGAATCTGATCATTTTTATCATTTATTCAAGCAACACAACATAACTTTAGACCAAAGCGTTTCTTTTAGAAATTTTATCTTAAGTTAGAGAGATGTTAAAAGTTGTTGTTAGCTAACCAAGCAGATCTGAGCCTTCCCTGATCAAACATGTTTCTCATCTAGGATTTAATCGTCTTTAGTAGTAACGAATAGTAATGAGATAGTAACGAATAGAGAATGAAAACATTGCTCTACATATCTTCATATTAAGGACATGATGGATCCAACTTTATCAGGTCAAAATACGAACAGATTATCTATTTCTATTGTTCCGAATAATGCGGATTTTATTTCAAATGCCAGAATAGTGATGTAGATGCAGGTAACTGGGTTAGATTGGTACAATATCACATCATATCAAAAGAAGGGCTGGAAATAAAACAAGAAAAACAAACGGATTCTGGTGAACTCCTACCTAGAACCGTACAGCATTCTGGGTAATGTAGGCAGAGGAAAGGTTTTAGTCTGTCGGGTCCAAGCTAAGCACAGCTGGTGTTGGAGCTGACCTTAAAAACAATGACGTTCAGCCATCATAAAAAGTAGATGAAATACAAAGTCAGGCAGTTAACAGCTCCGTCTCTTTATAGGGCCATTAAACATGTTAGATTACACCAACACATCTAATCTGTCCTTTTGTATTTAATCAACATGTGTGTTATATTTAATCTTTTTATCCACCATAAATGTAAATGAAAATGGACAGAGGTGAAAAGTACCGTGCCTCACTGATAGGGGGCAGTGTTGAGCCCCATAACTACCACCAGCTTTTTTCATATACACTCATTTACAGTTTGTGACAAAAGTTGAAGGTCAAAGAAACTTTACTGTCAGTTCAGCTCAAACAAAACACAACTGAAAGATATACAAAAATATACAGGTTAAATATATCTAATTTAGCATAAAAAACCCTAATCAGCCTTAGAGACACGAGTCTGTTGGCTTTAAACCGTAGAGTCGCTGTTCTTGAGTTTATTCAGTGCCGTCGTTCCTTCCTGTGTAAACATCACCAGATGTCCCCTCAGCACCGCAGAGCACACTCTGTTTAGATGATGCTCTAAATGAGTTTATTGAGTAAAGAAAACAGACGAAAAAGAGGAGGTCATTGTAAAACATGGTCAGCCATTTATGGCGCCTTTTCAACCGTTCATCTTGTTGCTGTTTGTAAGGTGAGTCGGTGAAGCAGTCGGCTGTGATCTCTTCGCCGCCTCTCAGTAGGAATCACATCACTCGATTACATTGTTTATTGCTAAACGATTATAAGGATTTGGATTTATTGAGGTAACGATAAACTCTGAAAGCAGGATTTAAGGCACCGATGGACTCAAACGTTATGCAGATGATTCAGTGGTTTCCAATCGTTACCCAGCAGTTCATGTTGTTTGATGTAACCTTGGGGAATCGTTCCCACCGTACTCCAGCTGTCTGATCCTCGTGTCTCAGGCGCCTCTTTGTCCTTTTCCTCCGGCAGATGTTATTAAGCTGCAGCTGGTGGAGGCCGGCCTGGTGGAGTGTCTGCTGGAGGTGGTGGGTCAGACTGTGGACGGAGAGCGGGAGGAGGACATCGCCCAGCTCAAGACCGCCTCCGACCTCATGGTTCTTCTTCTCCTGGGGGGTGAGTGTCACAAACGCTGCCTTAAAAAGTCTAATTTTATGGATCTGTGAAGTGCAAGTTTTTCATCTGCTAAAAGAAATCCTGCCAAGTAACAAAGATCTGAACGGGGATTCAATTTTATCTATAAATGAATTGATTAAAAAAAATATAGATCTTATCAGTCGACTGGTTTATTGATAAATTATTTTAAAAACTTGAGTTTTCTGCTGTATCAAGAGGCTCTTTCCATAACATAATAGACAAAATGTGACGAAATATAAATAAAACGTTAAACTTTTTTGTGCCAGTTTTATTAAATACTGACTGAATAAACAAAAATGTTTTCTTACACATTAATAAACTTACAAGATATTACAAAACAAGAACCTGTTGGGTTAATGAACAGAAAAAAAGATAATTAATGGAAAAAACCGTCACTTTCTGATAGATTCTAAAGTGTTGTCATAATCTAAAAATGTTTTCATTGTTTTTTATTTAATTGATTGCGACAAATACACAGAAAAATAATCATTATGACAAAACATCCATCATGAGAAGCACTTTTAACAGACAAATTAATGGTTAGCTGTTTAATAAAAATGAATTTGATAAAACAACCTGAAGAGAGAGATAAGACTATTCTTAAAGTCTATTTAACGATATGCCCAGCTCCACTACTTCCTGAACCTCAGCTGCTCCTTTGTTTCCAGTCTTTCACTACAGAACACACGGATCCAGGTTTGTCTGGCCAATGTTGTCATGGTTACTGAGGTCAGACACATTACAATGATTCAAATAATGAGCAAAGTTCTGGTTGATCTTTCACCATTTTTTAAAGTCTATACTTAAACATTTTTACAAAAGTTATGACTGTAAAATAAATCGATATTGGAGTTTAGCTTAAAGCTTAAAATGTTTACCAGAAGATTGTGTTTGTGGAGAAGTTGTCCTTCAGAATACCATCATCATGGCTTCCTCGGGTCCTTCAAATCCTTGGAAGTTTTTGATTGGAAAAAAAAAAAGATTTTAATGTCTTGAAAGTTCTTGAAAAAGGCATAAAAAGACACACATCCAAAAAAGTCTTTTTTGTGTTTTAGTTTCAAATTTTAGACGTATGGCGACTGCTGTCACTATTATTTGTTTGTTTAAATCTTGGATTCTGGTGTTCCCTGGATGTAGCGAAAGTACGTAGCTAACGTGCGCTGGTAACGTGCGCTGGTAACGTGCGCAGCTAACGTGCGCAGCTAACGTGCGCAGCTAACGTGTGCATAACAGTATTTTCCAGCTAAATTGGTGAAAAGGTTGCTTACACGTGGCGTCACCTTGCTGTGTTGCGCTGTTCATGGCTGCTCCAGTCACTCTAACAGAGAAAAGTTCTATTTATTAGATGCTACAAGCTTTTATTCGTTACAGTGAAAAAGGTAGTTTTTGATATCTGTGGTTTTGTCAGCAGATCTTGAAGTTCTGTCAAAAACGTACACATTTTTTATGATGCAGGTCAAATCTGATGTGATTATTTTGCATCTTTATATTGAAACGGGATCTAAATCCCTTCCATACTTGCTCTCTGCAGCAGTTATCTCCATTGAAAGTTTACTTCCTGCGTTACTGAAGCCTTCCTGTTACCGATCGCATTTTATTAATCAAATTTTTGGGACGCATGGTTTGGTTATTACAGGATCCAAAGAAATGTACATTTTGTTTTTTGTTACTGATTGAAAACCTTTTAAAACCAACACAAAGCATCAAATCTGAGGGTATGAACACCTACAATGAGCATTACTATTAACATTGTTGGCTATAAATCCCCTTTTATTTTATTGGTTCTGATCCAATGACTTCTTTGTTATTCAATTCATTTTATTGAACTTACATGGTACTGAAACGGTTCGTTAGCTTTGCCTACATGCCCAAAGTTTCCTGAGATGACTGACTGATGTCTTAGATTGAAAGGCAAAAATAATGGGATTGTACTATTTAATGGACATAAGTAATGAGAATAAAACAGCCAATCAGAGCAGCCGTTTGAAGCAGAAATACTCAGTTCGCCTCATTCAGACTAACTACACACTGTGTGCTGATTGACAATTTTAAAAATCAACCGGTGATTCTAATTAAGTCCATTTAAACAAATCTATACAATGGCTTTTCATTGGTTCAATGGTTACTTTGTCACCCAGCCTGGAGCAGCATAGGTGATTTTTTTTGTTTGAGTACAGCCCATCCTGGGAAAGACAAAAACACAGTCAATACCTTTTGATGTCTGAGGCCTTTTGCTGCCCTTAAAACAAAAAAAAATCGGTTTGAAAAGGGAAAAAAAATAACAGTTCACACTTTATTCACAGCATGATACAGTTTGAGATTGCTTAAAAACCCCTCAGCACAGAGAGGAAACACAGATACAAAGCATCCTGCAGGGGGAACAATGAAGGTATGAGCATGCATGCGTGTGTCCCCAGGGGCCACTGTTCTTGATAGTATGATGTTATGTAAAGTTCATCCACCGGCTGCAGGTTCACAGATGTCCTCAGGGACTGAAGGGGGCAGGGGGAGCAGAGTGTAGTGTTTGCATAATACCCAGGAGGAGTTTAGAACGTTGTGGCCTTCAAGGCTGCTCAGAGGAGCCAGATTTCAGCTACAGCTTGTTGGGATCAGACTGACTTGCACTTGACGGATATCATTCTGTGTCTAGTAGCATTAGCTGACCTGTTAACTTGCTCAGAAACAGAGCAAAATGAGAGCAGGTATTTATGAGTGCGCCACCTGCTGGCTGGGAGGAGTTAAACTTGTAGCTATCACCTTTAATAAACACAATAAAAAAAGAAAATGAGTTTGTCTTGTCAGCAGCCCTGCAGTGACTCGACACGCTTGGAAGCAGCTTTAAAGTCGCTCTCCCTCTCCGTACAGACGAATCCATGCAGAAGCTTTTCGAGGGAGGAAAAGGCAGCGTCTTCCAGAGGGTCCTCTCCTGGATCCCCTCCCACAACCATCAGCTGCAGCTCGCTGGGGCTTTGGCCATCGCAAACTTTGCCCGCAACGGTAAGCTTTAAGCGTCCCGCTGAAGGCGAGGCAGACCGGTCCAAGCGACAGTTAGCTTAGTTTAGCATCTGGTTGTTTGGTTTCTTTTCTAGTCATGATTTAATTGAAGCAGAATGAGGTATGAAGGGATGAAAGCGAGCTGTTAAGTTTGGAAATCTTGGACCCATCAGAACATGACGGCTGGTTTCTTCTCCTGACAATCTCTTCCCCGTTTCTCTCCGATCAGACGGGAACTGCATCCACATGGTGGACACCGGCATCGTCCAGAAACTTCTGGATCTGCTGGATCGCCACGTGGAAGAGGGCAACGTGACCGTGCAGCACGCCGCGCTCAGCGCCCTGCGGAACCTCGCTATACCTGGTGAGACAGCAGCAAGGTTTATCCTCAGCCAGAAAAGGCTGTTTTCATCCTGCATTGAACCCTGCTGCTTCTCTCTGTGTCCTCAGTGGTGAACAAATCCAAAATGCTGTCTGCTGGGGTGGCAGATGTGGTCTTAAAGTTTTTGCAGTCGGAGATGCCTCCTGTCCAGTTTAAACTGCTTGGAACGTTACGAATGCTCATCGATACTCAAGGTAACGCGTCTTCGAAGTTTAGAGAAATCAAATTAGCTCAGTTTCTTTATTCAACTTCCTCCTGTTATTCAATCATCTCATTAAAATAGAAATTTGTTTGCAGTTTTATTTATGCGCCTTGAACTTTTCCACATTTTCTTTTTCACAAACTTCAGGGGATGAAAAGGATCCAATAAAAAAAATTGATCAAAAATTCTCTTTAACTGTGTTTGACCTTAATTGAGCCATTAAATAAAATGATCTGCCAACAGAGTGAGTATGTTTGGCCTTAAAATAAGATAATTAGATGTTAAACACTTAAAAGACCGACGTTCTGATCCATTAAATAATAAATATCAGAATACATTCAATGGTTTGTCTCTAAAACCTCTGATTTCAGAAACACTTTGCTTCTATCTGCTTTTCTTTAACCTTTATGTTTCTTTATGCGTCTTTTCTATCATTCTTCACCATAAAACAGGTAATAAAAGTATATATGATTCATGCTGATGTCACATCTGGATCAGTCGATGTTCGTATTTATAATATCGTATCGGAAATCTAAAAGTCGTAATATTTTTAGATTGTAGTTTTATTTTCATTCAACCCAGAAGGTTCTGCTGCTTGTTGAATCCTTCCTTCCCTCTGCAGGCTAGTTGGAAGGCCTCCATGCCATCACCCTAATCTTTAGCTCAGTCCACAGATTCAGTATTGATTTGCTCGTATCCTCGTTTATCACTAATGTAGACCTCATCTATGACAGAGAAAGGAGCTCAGGAAGTTATTTTCTTACAGTCTGTAGGTCAGAAAGTGAAGTTCTGGTTTTATTTCACTACATGACTGGAAGCGAACCTTAACTGGATTTCTTTTGATTCCTGTATCTCTGCGTCTCTTCGAGATCAACCAGTAGAAATGAAACCCTTTCTGGCCGCCCCCGATTATTTCGACATGCTATTGATTGATTTTTGTAGTCTTTGTGGCTTTTTCTTCCTCACTCACATGATAAAAACTATCCAATGATAAATGTACCTGAAGCCTAAAAACTGAAAGGACAGCAGATGTGAGCAGCAATGCTGCGCTTCTCACAGCTTGGCTGCCAATGAATGCATGTAGGCAAGAAATAATGTTAATGTGTCCCAAAGTATAGATGCATCGTTTTCCATCATGTTACCTGTGGGCTCAGGACCAAGGCTCGGCACGTTTGCAGTGCCGTGTTTATCACTAGTCTCATTGCATCTTCTGCAGGTCGAATTTAAACTCAAGCCTCATTTCTTTCAGGTATTTATGTTATTAGAAAGAGTGAGAAGCTTACAAGTCTGCAGTTCTTTGTGTCGACCTGTAAAACAATAAAACTCTGAAGTTTGAGGTGAGAAAATGTGGAAAAGTCCAACGATGACGAGAACATTAAGTCTCTGCTTCTCTCTGAACTGCTGGAATCATCTTTGCAAACATCCGTAAATAAAACTGCTGTTTAAGGAGAGAACTCTGCCGTACTTCATGTTTGTCCTCCTGTCTGCGTCGGTTCAGCTGAAGCTGCAGAGCAACTGGGAACCAATGGGAAGCTGGTTGAGAGGCTGGTGGAGTGGTGTGAAGCTAAAGACCACGCAGGGGTGATGGGGGAGTCCAACCGGCTCCTGTCGGCTCTGATTCGACACAGCAAGTCAAAGGTGAACCTTGTTCTGCCACCTTAGCTGCTCCCGACAGAAACGGTTGTGATGGATTTAAACAGATGGCTTTGATCTTCATCAGGAGGCTTCAGTCTTTATTCCATGCATCCCTTCCACAGGGTTCTGTTTGTAGAGAGAAAAAATCACTTATTTTAGACAAAGATTCATTTGACAGCTGGATATTGACATATTGCTTCTAAAACTTCAGAAATAAATGATTTTATTTGATCTTGTTAAGAAGCATCCTTCACTTTGTTGCATATGATGCAACAATTAAAAAGTTAGTGCTTCGTTATACAGTAAAGTGTAACCATGGGAAGAACCAGGCAGCTTTTTCTGTGGTTAAGGATGTTTTTCTGGCAGTAAGAAGGATCAGGTTATGTCACGACAGTCTGCACTTAGATCTGAAGAGTCTTCATTACTCTGTATAGAACTAAAGAATCTAGATGTAGATGGGTCGAACCCAACAGGCTGTGTGTGGATGTGGGAATGGTTCATCCATATTGGGGAAGTCTAAATGTAGTTCAATCTACGGGTGGAATGGGACAGCCTGGATGTTTTCATCTTGACACTAAATAGTTCAGGAAGGTCCTTTAAATCTATTCAGCTGGATGTAGAAAAGAGAAAGTGCTTGCAAGTAGTCTAGATGTAGAATGTGATGGTCTGTGTATAGAACTAAATAATCTAGATGTGCACACAGACTGACGCAGCTTCCTGCTCCTCTCAGCATCGTTTGTTTCTGTCTGTCACTGCATGAAACATGCAAAACCTGAAGGATCTACTGCAGACAGTAAGAAGTGTTTAGAATCGTTTCCATACCTTAAACGTTGCATCAAACGTACGAGGAGATAAAGTAAGGCTGCAGAATATGTTGCACAGGGCTAATAGATTCCAAATGCTAATGTGGTTTTCAGCCACTCAGATGATGTTCACACCTGACACGGATGAACCTGTCCTGAATGCTCAGAGTGGTGGAAGCAGAGAGAAGAAAACTGGCATCAGTCTCCCAGTATTATCACCATTGCTTGATTTTTCTGGGTTTTTTTCAGAAAGAAACAAAAATAGCAGGATTGATGTTTGCTATGAATACATTAAAGAATGACGGGAACATTTTCTTATTGCATGCATAACAACGCTGATCAAATGAAAAGATGTAAAACCTAAATCTGCTTGAGGAATGACTGGTCTCTAACTAGAGTAGCATAAATCCGCTTGTTTGGGATTTGAACCGAGGACTGTGGACCTTCGCACTGATCTGAATTCCTCAGGTTTAGTTTGAAGAGCAGAGGATTTTCATTGAAACGCTTCTTCCATCTTTTTTATATTTTTAGGAAGTTGTCAGGACTGTGATCCAGAAAGGAGGAGTCAAGCACTTAGTAACCATGGCAACCAGCGAACATATGATCATGCAGAACGAAGCGCTGGTGGCTCTGGGGTTGATAGCGGCGCTGGATTTGGGTAAGACCATCGACAGCTCTGATCCTGGAGGCTTCATGTTCATGTTTTAGTTTGGATTGTATTTAATGCTGAATAAACTGGTAATGAAAACCAGATTCTTCTCAGATCGTCGTCATGAACCATCATGTCTTGGAGGATTCCTGAGTTTCTGCACACATCCAATTTAACCACAGCATTTTGTTGGTATTTTATGTGACACAAAGTAGAAAGAAAGATGGTTTGTTGAAGGACTTTACAAGTGAAATATGTTTTCTTCTTTCCCATAAATGGCCTTAAAATTGTCAGACATGACTGGCATAGAGGTCCGTTCAAGACCACGTGCAATAAGGACGAAGAGAAAATCACGAAAAATTTAAAGAACTTCTCTCAAATTCAAAAAGTTCAACTTTTATGTCAGTTCAGCCAATCGGGGACTGGATGTTGTAAGGCAGGATGAAGGAGCGCAGCGGAGACTAAGCAGTTTCCCACAACATGGCTTAGTCTGTAAGATCCAGGTCCGAACAAAAACAAAGAAAATAAACAAGTGAATAGAAGCTCTTCCTATTTAATGACGCAGTGAAGTGTTGATGATGCAGAAATATCGTTTGACGCGAACGCACCATTAATCTGTTCATGACAACTGTACTTTGTTGAGTTTTTGTTGATCCATTAGTGAGAAAACATGACTTTTCCTGAAAATTTCCACTGCTATGCAGATGATACTCAGCTATATCTGTCTATAAATCCTAATGAAACTAACCCATTGCATAGATT
>JAUZNJ010098749.1:0-21476 GCA_034780135.1 Jordanella pulchra
TGATAAACATTGTGTATTTAATTTTGTTTTACCTCTTTTTTTGGCATCTCATCATTGTTTACTTATGTTTGAAAAGGTCTCAGCATATTTCATATTTGAGACTTTTCTCAAAAGTCTTTTCTCAAAATAGTTTATTCCTCTGTGTTTCAGTTTTTCTTGTGTTCTGTATTTATCTCTTCCATCTCGGTTTCTCATTGGTGAATAATTTCTAGTCAAATAATACTTGCAACACGGAAACAGTGGGTGAAGGGTGCTAAAGCTCTTAATATTAGAGTTTCATTCCGAAAACAGGGAGGGCAGAATGAACAACAGGATAATCAAATGTGGGTCACAGCAGTAGTAGGTCTTAATGTTTTTTGCTGAAAAATATTCTGATGCTGCTTGATTTGCATTTGAACATAAAAGAGCTAAACTAAAGGTCAGAGAATCTTTCACACTGAAATAAACACACACCTCAAATTCAAATCCCTGATCAGTAATGTTCCTTTATAATAAAATATTTTCGTAATTGCATGCTTGACTCTGTCTTCAGCCAGTACATATAAAGTTTGGTACAATTTAAATTTAAGGTTACTGCAGGATAGTCTAAAGACAAGTTGTTCCTTTTCAGACTAGATAAAAAGGCACTTGTTGTGCTTTGAAGTAGTTAAATATAAGGAATAACATTTCTGAAATTGCTGTTAATAACAGCTCTATTTTCATTTGAGTCACCCATTGACCAAGTTCGTAACTAACTCCCTCTAAAACGGTTGCTTGCTTTCACTTATAACACCATATCGATATTTGATTCCACTCTTTTGTGTACTAATGGCTGTAAGCACTTGTAAATGGGACCATTTTTCCTTGACTGTAACTAAAAATAACGGCTCCAACTCATACTTTCTCCCGTGCTCCCAGTTGTTTCCATGATTACTGTGGATTTTGTTTGATTTTTTTTCTAGATGGGCTGTGAGTTCGATTTGTGACATAATTGAATTAATTGTATAGAAGGGGTTAAAACCACTCGAAAACAGCAAATAGACAATTTTGGAAGTTTTAACAACTGCAACCTTTTGATACCTTTATACAGGTAACTGTCTTATGACCCAATGAGCATCATATCTAACCACAAGTTGATGACAGTTAAGTTTTCTTCAACAACTATGAAAACAAATCAGCTGCTAAACAAACTCATTTGTGAGATGTGAGGCTGTTTCCAGCTTTAGTTGTCTAAAACAGACAAGTTATAATCCCCTAATTCGTGTTTTTTTTTTTCTCTCTCTCTGTCTGGCGGCTTTGTGATGAAGGTATGAGTCTGCGGAGGCCAGAGTTATCTTTTTCCCATTTAAATGCTAATGAGCATGCTGCCGTACCAGTCAAAGCACTGCAGAAACAGTGTGAATTTTTTATATCCTATCGCACCAAAAGGTAACAGCTCTCTCGGTGAGGTTGGAGGAGCGAGTACATGTTCCCTCATTAAATTTGACACAACTGATGTGTCCCTCCAAGTGTGCGGTGGGCCACCGTTTCACAACATCCTTGTCTGTATTTCTGTGGTCAATTTGTGTGTGTGAGGATGTGTACGCAGCCACATCTGTCTGTTTCATTTAGATGTGTGCAGACTTCCAGACTTGCAGAGTGCATTTCCTCACCTCATTGTTAATGAACAGCTGTTGATTGCCTCCAGATCATTTGGGGCAAGCCAGAAGACAGAGGTTGAGCTTGTTGCAACATGTTAATAATGACTTTATGTGAGTGATTAAGTCATTAGTGGTAAAAGGTCTGAGGTTAAACATCACTGAATGAATGACAATCATATTATATAATGACCTCTGTTCATATAGAGCTTTAATTTTATATTGTTGGCCTAGTTACATAAAAGCCATTTTTGCAAATCTTTTATTATTATTTTTATGCAGAATGTGTTGTAGGATGTCTTATAAAATTGAGAGCGATCTACTTGTAGGATTTAAATTATTTAGGCAGCTTATTAACATCTCCCCAGTAAAAGAAAATATGTTATTTTTTCAAACATGTTCTTCTGCTAAGGTCCATTCCAGATGAAATTTTTGGGATTTTTGCCACTTTAAAGCTACAAACAACAATCTTTTGTATGGGGTTAATGTAAAAGATTAATATAAACTAATGTTTACTTGTAAAGAGGAAGGAAAACTATACATACTTTTCAAAAATAACTAGCAAAACCACTTTTCTTAGCAGGCAAAGATTCTAAATGTCAGGGGTATGCCTTTACCAGCTTTGCACATCCACAGATTGATATTTTCAAACATTCGTCTTTCTAAGTTTCCTCTGGATCAGATTCAATACAAAGTGTGTATAAAAATGACAAGTAAATCTTGACACAAATGTTCCAACTGGCTCAGGTCTTGACTTTGACTGGGGCATTGTAGTTCTGAACAGCTGTAAAATTCGGGCTGTTTTCCTGCAGGGAAGGTAAACCTCTGCCCTAATCTCAAAACTTGCAGCAACATTTTCTTCCAGAGTTATCCTGCAATTATTTCCATCTACTTTACCATTAGTTTTAGCTAGATTACTAGTCCTTATCAAATAAAACTATCTCCAAAGCATGATGCAGCCATCAACATGATTCACTGTGTTTTCAGAGTGATACTAGTTATTAGATCCCGCCACAGATAGGCTTAATCCGAATACCTTTTAATCACTTAGGACACTAAAGTCACAGCGTGTGTCTGTGGTTGCCATAATAAGTGCTGGCATTAAGAATGGAGTAAAGACCAGAAAGCCGCAGGGCTGGACTGGTTCCAATAAATGGACCGGGCATTTTGGGGCGTGGCGGCCCACCATCATATTTTATGGGAGACACACAGCATACCAGATGAGATATACTCATGTTCAGAGGTTATAAAAATAAATATATAAAAAAAAAACTCAAGTGTAAAAAAAATATTTTGCAAAAAGACTATATAAAGATTGAGTAACTGATAATATCCTCTGATTTATTATTAAAAATAGTTAATCAAACAAACATAAAAATGTTGAAAAATTCTGGTATTGCAAAAACTAAAATAGAAAATTTACAAAATAAATTATTCATGCAGAAGAAATCTAGGAACTTCTTGACGTTCCTATCCACTGCTAGGAACTATACGATTTCCCAAAATCCTTTGCGTGACAGACGGTTTTGGCCCAGTCCATCTCATGGAGTCTAACAAAAGTACATTATTTTGTGACATGTATTATGTGAAACACATGAAAATCATCACCTTCATATATGTTGGGGTTTTACAACATAGAGCTTCAGCTGTGAGCTATATTTGTGAGTTTTCTGTAGTTCTTTTCTGGTGCCCTGTAGTCCCAACTTGACCAGCATCATTCATCTGCCTGTGTGTCACGTATTGCCATCCATAAGGCTGGGGCTTGTTCTGATTCATCAAAACAGTCTGTAACTTCCTTACTATTCTGGATAGAGTTTTTGCTGTTGACCACGTAAAAGGCGGACCAAGGAACAGGAAGCATAATTTAAGGTATTAGTAGTGAGCCAGTGTCTGTTACATGCTGGACAGAATAATGAAACTATTTGATTTCTTATCTGACTACCTTTCTTCTTGTGTCTCCTATATGACAAACTGCAAACAGGACTTCTTAAGGCTCTCTTTTAACCACTCTAGCCACTGTTTATAAAGATGCCAAATTCGTTTAGAATGTGACTACTAATTGATTCCTCTAGGTTGCTGTCCATTTAATGTTTTCCTTTTCTACTTTCTAGATTAGAAAAACAACCTTGTTTAGAAGCTCTACTGATCTAGACTTCTTTCTCCGACTAGCTGTCAGTCAGATATTGATAGCTACCTAACCCTGCTGGAACTTTTTTACAACTTAGATGTGATCTGTCTACTGCTCTGTGATATAAGTCACATACTGGTGGGGCTCTACCAACAAATTAGCTGTTATTGTAATAAGTTACACTGGATTTTATTTGGAGATTAAAAGGATTGTGAGGATAAATGGAAATATAAACTTCTCTTTTCAAACTTCTACTGGTAAAATATATTAAAACCCATGTATCTTTTTCTTTCAACTTCACAATTATCTAAAATTATCCAAATGCACAGGGGTTTATTGTGGTGCATTGAGGTACTATTTTTCTCGGACAGGAACTGTTTTATTAACTTTAACCTGATATATAATCTCTCATCTAAACTCTGGTTCCAGTATGGCCAAACTAAAGGACTTAAAGTCTTCTTTTACAGAATCACGGGGACTGATTTCCACATTTTTGATAGCCTGCAGCGATCTTTGGTTTCATTGACATCTTTTACTTTTCTCTGCTCAGATACTTGCTGCAGACATCCAGAGGAAAAAAACTGGAAAGCACAGAGGGACTTATATGAAAGCAGGCGATCCTCAAAGCCAGGATTCAGTAATTGCTTTCCTCTTGTCTCACGCAAGTGACAGATGGCTAGGCCACCAGAGGGCTGAAGATAGGAATAATATTGTTGATTAAAAAGAAATATAGGAAACAACATGCAGCTGTTGGCTGCATGACAAAAGGAATGGGCGTCAGACGAAAAGAGGAGAAAAAGGCTGGTTAGCAGGGACAATAACACTCAGCTGGCTCGCCCACAGTTTGATTCCAGCTCATTTAGACCGCTGAAGTGTGAAGTTTGTTGAAGGTGATAGTTGTTTCATATATTCATGAGGCACAAATAACATTTTAGGTATGGTTGCACACCTTTATGAGTTTCTTTTTGTTGTTTGACCGTGAATCGAACTCATGTCTTTTAAATTGTTGATGAATTCAGGAATTAACACCTTCTGCCTTCTGTGCATGAGCTTGTGTTAGCTGCTTCTTAAATCCAGGGAAATTCCTCCCTCCAGGTGTCAAAACTCCATGTCAAATCCCTACGAATGAGGTTCTTTTGCAAATACTTCTTTAATATTTCCATGATTTCCCTCAAAATATAGAAAGCGTCCTACAAGAAATGTAGTGTCCTTCATTTCTTTACTTTACTCATATAAATTTCCCAGGGGCTGTTTTATAAAACATGTAAAAACAGACATCTGGGTTTTAAAAGGGAGGAAATTCAATAGAATAGAATAGAAGTTTTATGTAAGATTACTATATTAGACATTGTTTTCTGATCTCCCTGAAGAAAAGCTTAGAAAGTTTGCAAAATGTACTTTTCCACTTCTTTTTAAACTGCTTTTTTCCCATTTGTTTGACCTTACTGGATTGTAAAGTAATTCTAATGTCCCTAATAGTGCATGAAACCTAAGCTACTGTATTTATGCTTTATAGAACAGCAACTATGCACGTTGGGTGTCAGCTGCAATGTATGTTGTGCAGATAAGAAGTGAAATAAGCCAGTGTGATCGGCTGGGGAGATCAACAGAGATTAAAAGATTTGAGGCTCCATTTACCCATGAATATCTGATGCTTATCTGAGGCGAGAGCTGGCGATTCTCTGTTAGGTTACTGAGGTGTTGGAGGAAATCTGCTTTATCTGCATCAAGCCTTTTTTCCCATCAGTTCTTGTGTGAATATTTAGCCTCATGTTTCATTTTTCTCCCTGGTTAAGTCAGAAAATAGTAAATGATTCATACATTAGTCAGACAGCAAAAGATTTTTTTGTATTAAGATATATTGCCAAAACAATCAGAAATGAATGATTGTTAAGCTCTGATTTTCTACACAGCCCGGCGCAGCTTTGCTATACTAAATATAAATCAACAGCTGGCAATCAGTGGTTAATTAAAGCTGTGAAATAACCTCAGTCTGATTGTGATGTCATGTAAGACAAGCCTCCTGTGGTTTCTCTAAAAGTCATCAGTCACATATTCAAAGAGTTCAGATGCGACACAAACTCCCCGAAATCTTGTAGAACCATATGTCTGCAAAGAGTCATGTTCAAGATGTTTGGAAGAGAGTTACTGAAATTAGAGAACCCCGCTAATGTTGTGTAATCTAGTTATATGTTAAATGCCATTTTTATGCAGTGCTTTGCAAAACAATTTAGTGCTTTAACATTTCTATAGTTTGTCACATTGCAATCCCACACTTTGATGTGTTTTAATGCAGTTTTATGTAACGGAAACAAACAAAAAATATGAAAAATGTGACCTGTATTAGTATTCAGCCCCCTTTATCCTACCTAATCCTAAACAAATCTGACGAGGAAAAAAAAGGCCAGAGGAAGTCAGTTGTACATAAAGTCCACATTTTATATCCAGCTGTTTTGTAAATATTTCAGATGTATTTTGGAAAACAGTAGTGAAAAGGATTGCATCATGAAGATAGACAAACATACCAGAATGGTCAGTCAAAGTTGCAAGGAAGTTTAGGGCAAGTTCTAAAATACCTGAACTTAGTGCATCCCACAAAGTACAATTCAATCCAATGTGTGATCATAAAAAGCATGTTGCCCAATTGTGAAGGAGACCATTAATCAGGGAATCAGTCATTTTGGAGGAACTGCATTGATGCACACAGAGTTTGGAATGATTAAAATGAAACCATAAAAGGTTCAGTCCAGTAAACAACTGGTGGAATGTATTGTGCTACGGTAGGACCTCAGATAAATGTGTTGTCTCCATGCAAACTGCTTTATGCATCACAAACACTTCACAAAATCTATATGAAGATATATGGTGGTGTGAACAGGCTCATTTTTTGCTGGGACAAAAAAGGTTATTCAGAATTGAAGGTAAGATAGTCTGATGGTCAAAACCCCACCATACACCGTTCAACTGAACTTAGTTTGAGCTACTTTGCAACGAAGAACATACAAAAAACATAAACCATAGTTTTAAGATATATCCAACAGACTTGAAGCTGGAACATCAAAACCTCCAACTTGATGGGACTGAATGAACATACATGTCTGCAATGCCTTTTAGATTTTATTTTTATATTTTCTGTAGACAAAATGAAAAAGTTTAAAGGACATGCATACTTTCACATGGAAACAACTCTGAGTTGTGGTTAAAAGATGAATGTGTATGGTTATGAAAATAAACTGAAGCCACATGTCTTATTTCAGGATCTGCTTTCAACATTTTTGGACTAGATTTTTCGTTTTGAATCAAACTGAATGTTTTTGGCTAAACATCAAAGGGTACGTTTTATTGTTGCAATGCAGTTTGAATATGTAAAATATGTTGTTAGATCTTTCCAAACAATAAGGAATAAAAAGACTCAAGGAAGTCTCCTGTTCCACGAAAAAAATGATTTATTTATAATGTCACGAAGAATAAAAACACATATTCGAGCTTAATGCAGAGGGAAAAAACCCTGAGAAGTTAAGGTATGATATCTGATAAAGATCTGTTTTTTGTGTGTTTTGCTTTATTGTTTTTTTGTTGAGAATTTTGGGAGGGCTGCTAAGGTAGGTTTCCACCCCCATGGGTGTGTCCACAGCCGGGGAGACCTAATCCTATCCACCTGCAGAAATCCGCTTCCCTCCACTCCAGACTTGAGCGTCGCTGCTCACGGTTTGAATCTCCCTCAGACGATTATCTCCAAGGAAAAAAACAAAACAAAAATACTCTCATTTTTTCCCACTATCTTTTAAGGGCTAAAACAAAACGCGGAATTTGCTGGTGCAATAAAGTGCTCACTTAAAGTTTAAGGGGCTTTGTGAAAATCATTTAAATCCAAGCTTTGTTTGGCTCTGGGATAATCGTGCAGGATCTTCGGCGGATACGCCTTCGGACAGAACAATTTAACACTCCAGCTGGATGGTTTTAAATGGTGACCAGTAGTGCAAAATCCCCCGGACTCATCTAGGAGGTAGGTGATAATTGATCATTAAAGTGTTTTACGAAAATTGCAAGTTAAAACAATCTGTGTTATGACATGCGCTTAAACTATAGGGGATGTCAAATAGTTGCCTTTTGAGCGCAGAGAAGATCTGTAAGATAATTTAGCCTTTATCTAATTGCTTAAACGTTGGGTTTTGCATGCGCCACCCTAAACGCGTAGGAGTTCACTTTTTTTAATGAAACACTGTTAAAAAATATCACATAAGGCGCAAGCGCTGCACGTCATTGTCCGTCTCTGTGCGTTTTGTGGGACCTTTAAGTTCCCATTGCATGTCCTGATATTTAAAACTAAGTGCATGTTCACCATTGATGCAAAATTTCATATATAATATAAATGTCAAATTTCGTTCCGAAATGACATGTGGATCGTGTCCTCCTCACTGAGACCATCCAGCCAGGCTTTATTTTGGTTAACGGCTCTGCTTCGGAGCTCTGCCTTCTGGGGCTCAGTGTGGAACTTGATCTTAAACCCCGACTGACAATTTGATCTCAAACTATGATCCACTTTTACAAGTAGATCAGTGGTATACATGGATGATTACATCGAAATCCCCCCCTCGCTATAACTCATTTAACGTTTCCAAACCCAGACCTACAAGCATGAATATTCACATTTTCTCTCCATCCTTCCTTGCCAATCCATCCACACTTTGGTTTCTTGGATATTTTCTGATTATATTATCTCCAGCTCTCTTTGTAGCGGATGACAGCATGCTGATGCGCTTTGTCATTTAATCTGAGAGCGCAGCCAGTGCGCGCCAGGCTTAGGGGCTGCAACCATTTCCAGCTTACTATCGTAGAAATACTATATGCTATATGTCATTTAACAAATGTTTTTAATTTGTAACTATCAAGATTTATTGTTTTAGATGCGTACACTGTTAGATCTTGCAGAATAAGGCTGTGGGATTGTAGGAGTGCAGAGGTAATTAACTGTAGCAACTGTGAGTTGATTATTAAAAAGCAAAATACCCTGAAATTTGACAGAAAAGATGCCAGACTCGAGAAAAAAACAAAACTGTTAACGTTTTCTACAAAACGAAAAAAAAAAAATGACCAAGATACTATTTAAGTTTATTGCCTTGGTGATACTAAATAAAACCAATTATCTATATTGATTTCTTCATTAGAGCACTAGCTATACTTGAATTGGTATAATAGCATCTCAGTTTTTGCCTTGAGGCCTCTATTCATTCACTTCAACACACACAAAAACTTCATTATAAGCATTACAAGATCTTTAGAGGAATAAAGCCCTGAGTGAGCAGCTTTTTTTGCCAGTCCATACGCTACAGAGATATTCACATTCCTGACCAAGCCCCAAACGTTAGAAAAAGACCTACTATTTTTTTTTTACTAGAAACAATGAGTTGGAAGAGATATAGATAAAAAAATATAAATGTATTAAAGAACATTTAAAAAATGTACAGATGTAAGTCTTGCATCATACTCTTCAAATCAGAAACTAATGTGTGTTTCTTAAGATGTCTATGAATTTTATACCCTTACTATTGTCTGTCTCACAGCTACAGAACTTTTCTGTTAACAGAGGGATAATGTTGTGGCTGCTAGCCCTCGTGGCCGTATCATCAGGAGGGCTGCCTCCTTCCAATGAGCCTCTGTCTGCTCCCAGAATCTTCCTGTCCTTTAAAGGTAAGGTACTAAAAACACAATGTGATCATTTTGTTCATCTACATATCTGGTGCCAAACACCTTGCATTTTTTGTCTCTATCTCTAATGGGTTAACTGATGGGAAAACAGAATGTAGGACTGGTAACCCTGGCTCTTGTTCAGCCTGAGTTTAACTGAGGTTTGATTGTGTGAGAGAGGCTGGTGAGAATAATGAGATGTGCCGCTGATTGTCCGGACTATTCAGGGCTGCAGAATTTGTCTTCATCAAATCGCAAGGCTGTTATTAGTCCCCCCCTCAAACAAGCCTTTGTGTGACCTCGGCTCCCTTCTGAAATCAAGTCAAATTTAACACTTGGCTGTGCACGTACTCTGGGTGCACATCCAGCATGTTATGAATGTCAGCCAGTGCCAACGTGAGAGCCTGTGTGTTGAACTGTCATGTTAAAATAGGTCCCAGCAGAACCATTTCTGCAGCTCTGTCGACGCGGCGTCCAAGACTATCCTTGAGGTTTTATTGTACCTGTCTCTGCTGATGACTTTAATATTGCTCTGAGTTGAGATCTGTGCCCTTTTTATGAGATCACCACTCCTGAGAGCTGTTAGACATTTGTTTATGTGTGAAAACTCAGCAGTGAACTAAAGCCTTCAATAGGAGAGGATCTATACTCATAATATCAACAATAATCCTAGATTGTCTTACGTAGTTCGATTTAATTACCTTTGTCAGAGCAGTAGTATGCTTTAAGAATGGTTTCTCTATTTTGATCATATCAATCAACGACTGCTCTTATAGTTCATAGAAGTAGGTCGGGAGGTTGAACATGGCCAAAGGGAGAATCCATTAACTTTTGTGGCAGATTCTTTCAAAATCATAATATAGGGCATTAGCCTTGATGGAGGGCTGTACTCTCTTAATACCATTTAATTCCTGCTTTTACTCGAGTTTTGAGTCCAATCTTTTTCTCTCGGTTGTTTTTTTTTGTTTTTTTTTTATTTTACATGCTAATGGTTTTACATTTACTTTGCTGGAAAACGTCAATTTATTTTCTGTTACCTTAATATTGTTTTGTTTTGATTAGTTTTGGATGTTACCTTTTATGCACGACAGAGCAGCCTATAGTGGCTTCAGACAAATAATACCCTTAATCTGTGCGTTCCCTTAATTGCATTGATTTTTGCACTGCTCCTCTAGGAATGCCTTATTAATTTTTTATGTGCTGGTGTTTTTAACAAAGCACTTGGCTTTTGGCTTCATAATAGCCACATATTGCCACTATCTCTTGTGATAAGTGTATTATAATAATGTAAACAATCAAAGTTTTAATTTCGATGATAACCTAAAGGAAGGAAATGTAGCCGTTGATGGAATTAGCAGCAAAGATTTTGCCCCCCAGCCTTTCTTGTTTGTCCATAAAGGTCTTTTTTTCCCCTCTGATTAATTACAATTCATTTGAATAGTTGAGAGAAAAATGTTTCTACATTGGGCTGCCATTTGTGTGTGTGTGTGGGGGGGGGGGGGTGTTCTTATTGTGGATCTATAAAGTGTACTTTCCTTTATGATATTTACTCTCTGTCAGAGCTATTTACCATTAACTACAGCACTAGACATGTTTTTTTTCAGAAAATAAAGACACAAATAGAGCATTTTAGTAAAAGGATGAAAAAACCCATTCCTTATTTCACACTCGCATTAGGCTGCATCTGAGTTCTGCATTAATATGCATAATAAGTAAACCTACAAAAACTCACGAATTACATGAACACTTAGTGTGATATGACAGCACTTTTGCACCATATCAGATGGAGTTGATGTTGGTGGGTTTTTTTTTATGTTTTACTTTAACATAAATTATTCTACCACTTTGAAAAGAAAATGTGACTTCTGTAATGAAATGAAGGAAACTGGTTATTCCTAAACCAAAGCCCATTTTGTTTTTATGTTCTGTCTTTGAAGCTATTTGCTTTATATCTGATTCCCAGGGGTGCTGTTAACCAGTCAACTCCTCCATTTACCTTTTTGTCTCTGGCACATGAATCTGATAATGGTTGCAGACATACCAATGATAACTGCAATGGTCCATTGTACTTTAGAGATGATTGTCTTCAGTATGAAGCTGTCAAGAGTTGATGAAAAGGTTGATGGATTTAAATATGGTTTAATCACTGAAGTAAAACAATAACATATGCAAAAGTCCTGTAAACTGGGGCAAAGCTTTGTCTTCTAACATGACATGCCTAGGCAAAAGTCCAAACCTAAAGTTGTCATGGGTCACACCTGTTTGTCTTTAGTTAATTTTCACTCACCTGGGTTCAGTTGATCCTTGCCATATTTAAGCATGTGCCCTCGTCTGGTGGTCATTGTACCCTGTGGTTCTTCTGTGTTCCTGAGTTCCTCTCACCTTCATCGACATTTCTTTCACCACTATGCACCTCCCATTGTCCTGATCCTGCTTTAGACCTTCGCTGCCTCAAAATATGACAAATTCCAGTTGGGAACCGCTTAATAGATTTAAAATAGAAAGGCTCACAGATGCTTTCTGTCCAATCTGATGGAACTGAAAAATTATTCCCTGAAGAAGAATGATTGAAAACTGAGGTCTGCAAATGTGTAGGGACAAAAAAACACTGCAATAGTTCCAGCTGTAATGTAATAAACAAAAACCGTGGTGTTGGAAAGTAATGATTTAAATGCGAATGCATAGCATGATTTATGAATAAAAAGGTTTTCAGCTATACGGTGGAAAGAACACTTGGTATGTTGCATCAATGATTTTGATATGTCTTTGAAAAGCACTAAAATTTAGTGAGGATTTTCGGAAGAAAAGATCATTTACTAACAATTTAAATCCAAGCAGGTACTTTTGTTAGCAGCAGCTATTTAATATGTTGGTGCAATCTAAGTTATTACCTGTATTATGAACCCAGTGAGCCTGAAGAGGGTAAAACCAAAGGAACGTCTGTTTAAAGCAGATTAGTATCCTGGATTTATAAAGAGCCACAAAGACTTTACGCAGTGGCACACTTAAATTTCAGTGAGAAACATTTCTACCAAACCTTTTGGATTTATTGTCTCCAAAAAATCAAACATAAAGTTGGAAAACATCTTTATCAGGCTTAATTGAAACAAGTTGCTGAGGTTTTTATCACTATACTTCTGTACTATATTTATTTAATTTCAAATGCTGGACAAAATGTTAAGGTCTATGCAGCAAAGCAGATGTTCTCTGTTTTAATAAAGAACAACCTAGACTGGCTTGTTTCAGCTGCTAAGAAATCTTGTAGTTACTTTTAGACAAGGTCTGTAATCACCTGCTATTTTAGTGTGCAGGGCTCAGCAAGGTTTCGACCCTTCAAACAGAAGCCAGTCACTCCCAGGGTTAACTGCCCTCAAACTGTGGGAGAATGGCACCATATTAATGAGTAATAGCTTGTTAGGGCAATCCTCAGGCACATTTGAAAGTGTTTAACTCTGTTTTTCTTTGACCTCTTTGTAGTCCACAACAGAACACCTGGGTACAAGGTTAGCTGTGGGGAGAAAGACTGCTAAAGAAAGATAAGGCCGGGCTGTCCTGTAATTTCACTAATTATCACGGATGGTCTTTAGGTTCGTTTAGCCTTTGTAGCCCCCCACTCCTTTCAAGAGTCTTTCTCTGGCAAGTAATGAGTTATTAGTTGTCATGCCTGAACAAAGACTACGCTATCATGCTTATTTTTTCTGACAGTTCTCAGGGCAAGGATCAAAAATGATGTCCATCTTCTGATTCTCTGAATAAGGAACCTCTCTCCGAGTTTGAACTTGCTGCTTTTAGCTTCCATCAAAGGGCTATTTCCACAGATTATGTCCTACTTCCACATTTGTGAGAGACATTTTGTTTCTACATGTTAAATCTGTGTGGAATTCCTCCATGTAGGTGGCCGTCTACTGATGTCATTTATTGGGCTCCTCTGGCAAAAGGAAAACATTAATCATGCTTGTCATGCCTGAGCTGTATCCCCAGATAGTTAAAAGGGCATGAATGCGTGCATCTTTGCCATCTTAGGTTCAGCTGTGACTTTCGTGACGCTAACAATGCACCAAGGAGAGATCCAGTCTTATTTTGTTTTGTTTTTTATTTTTTTTTTGTAAAATATTTACCTGAGCTCTCTTCAGCTTTTAATGTTTTGTTTTCACGCCTTCCTGCTGCAAGTAAAGATGTAATAGCAAAGTCAGACTAAGTGTGAGAAAAGTCACAGCTAAACAGGGTTTATTTGTTTCAAAGAAAAGACAAAATTATTTAAGTTTTTTTTTGGTTTTACCATCCGTGTCTAAAAATTATCAAAGTATTTTTTTTAATTGTAAATAACAGTCTTGTTGTGAATTACCTAATCAAAGTGAATAATGATTGTAACTGAGATTTTAGGAAGTTTCCAAACATTTCCACTTAAAACCTCCATGGCAGCATGAAGTCGAAGTGCAAGGCAAAAGACACATTTTTGTGTTAATAAATTCAAACTTCCTGTTAACTTCTGGGCTCGCCTTCGGTTCAGTTTAACTCAGGTCTTCTAAATGTTTTTCTGACGGCCATGAATAGGCCGGCATTAACTTCATGTGGAAAAGCTCTGTACCAGAATATGTTGCTTAAGAAAATCATAAATGGAAGAGTATCGAGTTATGAACCTTTCTATGATGACTCTAAGCTAAACACTACACTGGTGCTGAACATATCTTCAGTTTTCTTCCTTTAGTGACCATTTCTACTTTGAAGATTTTTCTGATTGGTGCAGATTGGCAGCACCAACATATGTTTTTTTTTCACCAATATCAAACTTTTATTTTTTTGATCACCCAATCACCATAAATGCAGCTCAAGGTGAAAATTAATTCTTGGTTCATCACTAGTTGGGTTAGTTAATGTTTTTATTTACCTTGACTGCAGACAAATTCTTGCACTAATGATCTAGGTCAGGGGTGTTCAACCTCTTACAGTATGGGATTCCCTTGATTAATGCAGAGGCTCTACAAGGACTCCTTTCTATGTCAGACTGGGGAGGCGTACAAAAATGTCAATCAGTGCAATGTCTCTGCTTTCTTAAGAGCCAACAGAGGTTGAGGTGAGGGCAGGGAATTCGAGTGTGGACTACATCTTGTGTCTAAAACATCTAGGCCATAAAATTAAGTGCATATTTAGGCTTACCTTTACCTTTTCAGATTCTGTCTTTTCAAAATCCCTGTCGTTGTTGTATTGGCTGTTGAAACGGCCTCTTTGAGTTTATTAAGCTGTAATTAAGAAAATACCTTACAGGTTAAGCTATTAATTGAATATGAATGCCATGGGTTATCTCCAGCTATTTTGTCCCAGCTCACCAAGGCTGTCAGCTAGGCTGCCCTCGGTCACTAATATTCCATAAATGTGAACATTGCAGTTGTGTGATGCTTTTGTCAGGATCCTTAGTTCTTCTTATTTGTTCTTACATTGATGCACTAAGCTTTTTATCATTTATTTAAACATGCTAGATTGTAACTATGCCAAAAAATTATCTAAAAGATGTCTTGACAGTGAAAAAGGCTTCCACAATGTAAGGTAGCTGTAACACTCAAATCCCTAGCACTTATTACAATACCTAATTAGTTTCTCCCTCAGATGTGATGCTGGTGGAGAAAAGGTTGGTGTATCCCAGCAACCTCTGCTCCACAGGATATGTCGTGTCAAACTCTGATTATTCAAGAGAGCAAAACAGAAGGTGACAGCTTCCCTGCTAAATATAGTGGCCCTCCTGTCTCTTTCTTTTTACCTCCCTTCCCTCCTCTGACTCGTCATACCCCTCTGCATTTACGCCATGCTTACCCTCTCTTCCTGCCTCTTGATGAGAAGCTGGCAGTGTGAGCTTAAGGAGGAGAGCACCCAGCATGCCGCCCACAGTAGGGGTACTGTTTTATCACATGCACCAAAAAAAAAAAAGACGTAACACTGATTTTTAAAGTGTTTACAGTTTAAGGAGGAAGCTCAGACAGGCTCACAAATCTGAGGGCAGGGGCATCTTTAATTTGATCAAATCAGGCCGAATCAGGAGAGACAATGGTGGGTAGTAAGATGATTTTGTAGCAGACATGGATTTTTTCATCTTTATTAAATTTAACTCTGTTCAGTTGAATTATGTTTTTCACTCCAATTTCTACACTTTTTCTTGTCCATCTTAAATGCTCATAAGAATGCCTTTGTTTTCCTTTTTATATTTTTATTCTCCTCCCTATTCTGCTCTTTCACAGCTTCTTAGAGACATCTGGTTTGGAGCATTTTAAGCCTCATCTTTTCTCAAATGTTCTGCTTTTAAATATACCAGTAGAAGTAAAGCTGGTTTGACTTTGCACTCTCTCTGGCAAAGTGTACTTTGTAAAGGTTTATCTTTTGTGCAAGAACAAGTCATCATTTGTTCATGATTAAAATGGGTCCGAATCTCCCTCATAAATCGGCTTCTAGTCTTTTCTCAAAGGGAACACGTTATCTTCTACTCAAATCAGGACAGCAACTAAAGATTAAGCTGCAGTTATAAAACAAAAAACGAAAAAAAGGTACACTTTGATCTCTCTTGACCTTTTCCAATGATCTTTGGAGGGCTGTGTCAGAAATTCTCTGTTGTTATTTGACAATGTCATTGTGGAAAGAGAAATATCACAGAAGTAGGCTGTCCTATTTTTATCCTCCTACTGGGATTGTTTGGCTTTGGTAGTTCAGTAAATCAGACACAAGAAAATGAGGCAAATGAAACAGAATCTCAACGGTTTATATGCCAGCTAATGTTAGGGATAACCAATATTGGCTTTTATTGTAATATTTTTTGCCTCAATGATAAAGCTTCAATTTTTTCAAATGCACCTATATATTTTTAAAGCAACATAATTGAGACTTAATGAAGTCAGATTCCAAAAATCACAGAAAATAAACTACACCCACTATCATAGGCTAATTGTCTATCGGGCTCATTAAGTATGATGTAGTAAGTATATTCAGTGATAATGTTTTGGAACCAGTATAGATAAGAAAGTAGCTCATATTGCAGAGGAAACAATCACAGTCAGTTTTCTGGCCTCTAAAAATCCACCCATTGCAGTTTTTATTATCGCAATAAATCTTTTTTTTTTCCAGAAAGTGCAACAATAATTTTAAATTTAATTGGCATTGCAACCAAATCATCTGCTGCGGGAATTTAAAAAAACTAGCAGAAACCTATGAAATATCGAAGTTATTCTTGTAGAGGTTTTGATTGTTTGTCATTTCTTGTTTGTTTGGGTTTTTTTTCATACTACAACTAGAGAGAGTAATATTATAACTATTTTGTCCTATAGCCACCATATTTCACCATATTGCAGAACCTGATGGTCTACTGACAGAAGAGAAGACTTGACAGAGAATGGCATATTAATAATGAGGTGTGATAGCTAGGTGTGACTTCTAAGAGCTGTGATTGGTTGATGTAAGAAACAATTGAAAACATTGTCCCAGTATTCAATGGAGAAAAATTACCTGATTCTAGAATTCGGACATGAATTAAGAAATGTGTCTCATGATCACGAAACTAAGCAAAATTAAACTGTCCCAAAGCTTCAAAATGTTTGAACCATACTATACGCATCATCATTATTTTGATTTGTTTTATTAGTTTTACCTCCCATAATGGTCATTTTACTACTTCATCAAATAGATGAAGTAGTAAGATGTCAACATTTTACCACGAACGGTTTCAGGTGATTCTGTTTGGCAAAACAAACAAGATAAAATTAAGGGAAAAAATAGAAGTTGGAGAAACTCTATCATACCGAGGAGCAGTGCCTCCATCAGTACAGGTCTGGAAGGATAAAAAAGAGGGTTGCTGAAAGGTAAATTGGTCCAGGGATTAGGGTGCAAAGATGTACCTTTAATGCACACTTCCAAGCAGATTCATCTGTTACTCTGCTTTTACGCAACAGCCTGGAAAGTGAGAAGTGCTACCCTCAACAATCAAAAGCTAGAGAGAGGATGACGTCACACAAGTAAATTTTAGACCTGATCATTAAGGTTCTGTATCCTGACATTATCATGTACTGCAGTGAATCTCATCGATTTTACATAGTATAAACTTGTGCGTACTAGTGTATATGTTTCTATTACCTTTCCAATTCTTTTTAAACATTTATTATTAAACAAATTGTACCAAGTCTTTGAATTAGAGAAATTCTAAGATCCTAAATCTTAAATTGATGCAGATTTAACTGCTTCAGATTGTGTTTGTATTATGTGCACTCCTACTAAATTTTCAACGATTTTAGCTTTAAAACACTTTGTGGGAGCTACCTTAGAACTTAAGTTTTGCAGCTCATTCAATAAAAAATGCTCCTCTCATGTTCTGTCCACTGCTTTAAAAGGAACAACCTTCAGCTGAAGCAGATTATGGTTTGTGTGAGTGTGTTAGTGGCTGTCTGTATCTGCCTGCTAGTATGTTTGTGTCTCCCGGTCCCTGCTGTTGGCACTGTTTTAGATAGAAATGTGGCAGACAGGATATAAATAGATGTAAGCCCTAGTGACACATCAGACATGCCTTCTCATTCTCTCATTTTTAGGGAGCAGGTTTCTGATGTTTGTGATTTTCTTCAGCACCTCTGAATTTCTTTTTAAAAGTTGTGATTATGGAGGTGTGGTTTTGCTTTTTAAGAAGTGCAGTTCTTATACCGACCTGTTATAAACCACAGAGGCTGGAGGAAATGGGAGTTAAAAAGGAATAGCAGGTTTTGTAATGGTTTTGGAGTTCAGGATTTTAATGGATTTTTACTTTAGGTAGTTTTGGACAAATAGGAATAGAGGGGTGTGTTTTAATATTTATTTCAGGTCCATTTGGTTATGTCTGTGTTTTTTCTTGATGCTTGTGTGTCTGTGTGCACCAGTGTGGGTGCTCACCAGCTCATAGAGCTTCTTCTGTAGGAAAAGAAATCTGCTATCTGTGCCACTGCTGCTGTTTAGTTTCCATAGCAGCCTCTACCTGTCACTCCTCACAAACTGAATCAAGTTCAAATGATCCCCTCCGTGGAGATGCGGTGGGATGCAATCACTGCCTTTTTGCTTATTTCCCCAGATGTCTGCAGTCTCGTCTGTTGCAGGAAACCCTGGACCACCATAGCACCCGGTCTTTAACTTAGTCAAGACAAATGTGAGAGGAATTTCACAGAAACAATTAAGTTTGAGGCTCTGGATTGATTTTTAGAGTGAAGTGAAAATGACTCTAAAAGATTTTTTTTCTTTGCCAAGGTTCAAACATCCTGTCCTTGTGGCTAAAATGGCAAATCAAGGGTGCTTCTTGTTGCTTTTGACAGCAATCATTCATATTAAACTGTCTCAGTGTATGGATTCTAAATTTCTTGAACTGAATGTATTTGTGTATTTTATATAGCAAGGGGCTGGTATAGTGTACAGAAACATCTGTGCTGAATACAAACGGCCACAGTGATAGATGTAGCCCTCTCAAATGATGGAAACATCAGGAAAAAAGAACACGAGAAACTGAAGAAATACCAAGTAAAGAACTAGAAAGAGCCTGGAAGGTGAAGGCAACAGTAGTGCCCGTGGTCATTGGAACACTGAGTTCAGTAGCTGTATACCGGAGAAGTGTCTCCAACTGATACCTGGAGAAACATCAGAGATCTCAGTCCAGAAATACACAGTTCTAGGGACAGCTAAGGTTCTGTGAAGAATCCTCAACCTCCCACGAGTACAGGGGCTGGGTGATAGCTGTCTTATGGGTCAATATAGCCCTAATTAGAGATTGCTTGACATTTCATCTTTCTTCGAGTTGCATAAAATTACTTTAGATCAGTTAGTAATCTGAACACAAAAGGCTCCATAATTCTACAGTTTAACTTAAAGATTACAATTAGATAGATTTTAAGCCTCGCTCTTAAGTGAACTACCGACCGAAAAGTTCAGTAAGTACAAACGTGAATGGAATGCTTTCTAAAAATGTGTTTTGAACTTGTCTCATTGTATCTTAGACATTTTGGAGGATAAACAAAGTTTCAGTAAAACTTGAAACAACAACAAAAAAAAACAACAAAAACGAGACAGTCAGGAGCTTGGAAAGTAATAAGAACCGTCGGGAAGATGAGCTGAAAGGAGGAAAGTGTTAGGGAGCAGAGGAGCACAATCAGACAGTGCTCTGAGAGCGCTAATGGACTACAGGGCATCAGTGTCAGGTTTGCTATATCAGCCAGAGCGTGGATAAATGGAAGGATTTGAGAATGAAGAGCAGAAAAGCAGCGTGGGTGAACAAAGGCATACTCCGCACAAACCATGTGTCTGTTTCCCATTAGTTGTGTGTTAGTGTTGGAGGAGATGGTTTACTTCAGGTGCTGACTGCTCAGACAGCCTCCGCAGGTCAGCTATGTGACGAAGCTCTGACTGTAACCTTATGGTGCAAAGTTTGTTCCTGGAATTAGTACAATTTTGTTATTGAAGGGTAATTTGTTCTGAAAGCTAAAAATGTGCCTTTGAACAACACCTTTCCTCTTGAACCCAACGAAATTATTCAAAGTGATTTTTGCTGTGTTTTCAACCTCTTGCATCAAAGGTTTTGGGGGGCAAAAGCTTTGCCGTCCCATAAGATTTCCAGTTGTTGCAGTCACAGTGTAGTCAGCCTAACAATGTGTACATTTGCATTGGATATAGACCAAGAAACTGTCTAGATAATCTTGACAGAAATGAGTTCTGTGGCTGGCCCTGACCATGATCTTGTGGGAGGCTGCAATGGGGATGTTGGATTAAAAATGCCACAGAATTCCTTTTTCTTTGCATGCCTCCCTTCGGAGCTGCAGTCCATCATTATCGGTACTCTTTTCTCCCACTTTTCTGTTCTCTGCATGGGGCCTTACTGATGAAAACTGAGCCACTCTCAGATGCTTCACTCAGTACTAGAGTTGAAATCTAAATACTCTTTATTAATTTGAGATGTACTGATCATTCAGAATTGGAAGATTTCCCCCTGATCAGCTCTAACTGATGACTTTCAATGATCACTGAGTTACTGCTTTAAGAAACATGCACATGTTTTGGCCCAGCTTACTGTATGTTTCCATTGAATGGTGGATGCTACAGTGTGAAATGTCGATTAAGTGGATGCATAAATGTAATTTTTCTTTGGCAGTGAGACTTTCTCCATCAAACATTATACATGTGTGGCAAATGTATAAGGAAAATAATTTGGAATTTGTCCAAATAAAAATCAGCAGATTAGAGCACCATAAAGCACACCCAACTATATGATCTATGCATCAAATTGACTGAAATCGAATTTGCCTTTCCAGATTTCAGCTAACTGCCATGGCTTGAGATAATAACAGGAGACTTTTAAGGTCATAACTCAGAGTGGGACTAAGCCTTGTGGCAGAGAACCTTCTGAACTCATCTTGTCCTGGAAAGACAACACAGAAAATTTGGATGGAAGAGGAAGGGCAGCATGTGGTGGAAGATGTAGTTTCCAAACCTCGTTTTAAGGGTTAGGACACCAATAGATTCTTGGGATGGGATGGCCTCTCGTTTTCATTCTTTGTTGTGGCTTCATTGACACGAGGCCAAGATTTTCTCCATGCCTGCCTTGGTCACTCCCCTCTGCCTCAAAGCTTTGTTCCGGAGCTATGTTCTCAGGAACCTTCTCTAGGTGTCCCACATGGTATGTTGGCAGTGCTGTCTGTTGTGTTTGTGCCATATGTCTGTGTCAGTGTTCCTGCATTTATAAATGAGAAATGGGAGTATGGGCCTCCTATGTTGCTGCTGCTGTTGTTGTTGTTGTTGATGTCTACGCCTCACTCATCCCTGTGAATGAACTGCATGGACTCAATAGGAAAGGGGGCGTTTGTGTAAGTCAAGTCCATCATTCACTTACTTCATTCGTGTCGCCAGAGAAGCAAAGGGGGACACAAATGATACGTACACTGCATTAATGTTCTGGGCTTCTTTCTTTCTTTCTGTTTTTCTTTCTTTCTGTTCTTTCTTTTCTTTCTTTCTTTCTTTCTTTCTTTCTTTCTTTCTTTCTTTCTTTCTTTCTTTCTTTCTTTCTTTCT
>JAUZNJ010098760.1:0-21476 GCA_034780135.1 Jordanella pulchra
TATATACATATATATACATATATGTATATATATGTATATATATATACATAATTTATAAACTTGGTTACACACATTAAGCGTGTTACTCCTCGTAGCCTACCGGAAGTGTCACTGAACAACACAGGAAACGTTACAACGAGAATGCTCCTTCGATGTCTTCTTTGTTTTTTGTCAATGATTGCTTTTTCGCTTTACTGAACATGTAATGTTATGTCACATTGCCGTAAGTGGCGGATGAACGGATGATTTAATCTGGCCTCTCTATGATTTAGATGAATTGTCTCCACAGTGTTAAAAACTACAACAACCATATTCCCCTGCGCAGTAAACCCTTCCGCATTTTTCCTAGATGATTCGCGCAGGAAAATAGGGCGTTGTGGAGACTCTCTCATTCATTCGCGGAGGACAATCTCTGTTCTTAAAGACGCAGGCGAGCTACCCACGTCCACAGGACTGAGAGAAGGAAAAAAAAACTATCGTTTTAACTTCATTCCTGTGCAAGAGGGGAAGAGTTCCGCTGCACGCTGGGATAAGGCAGTGCGTAAAAATCAACAAGGTTCTCCTGGTACACCGAAATAGAGTTTCAAAGCGTTGCTTTGGTTGTTGATGTGTGTAGCAGAACAGATATTAGTGGTATATCTCGTGGAAACCTACATCTGGAGCATATCTGACACGCCTTACACTGGGAGCCCATTTATTGCAGGAGGATATGGCGAAGTTTTTCCGTGCCGCTGTTTTAGGTCCACCGGGATCTGGAAAAGGCACGATCTGTAAAAGGATTGCACAAAGCTTTAGCCTGCAGTACCTGTCCAGTGGCCACTTTCTACGCGAGGGCATAGCAGCTAACACAGGTAGGCGAGTCAGAGCAACACTAAATGTTATCAGGAAGAAACTAACCCTAAATGACTCATTTTCTCATGTCTAATTTCACAATGAAGGGATTTTCTCTGTAAAAAAATGTTTTGCTTTGGAGAAAAGGGGATGCACGTTGTCACAGAAAACCCTGAAATCAAAGAAACTTTTAAAAGCCGTTTTCTTGTCTAAAAAAAGTAGTACATGATTAAAAAGCTGCAGCACTTCACTGGTGTCACAGCAGCCCATTCACACTAGATGAACCCTGACCCCCCCCCCCAAACATTCTGGTTGATCATTCTGATGTTGACAGAACTTGTCAGACATTTTGTCGTCGCCTTGTTAAAAGATTTATAGCTATATTATAATTTCCCCAAACTTTTCAATTCACTTCCCAACAAATATTATTTCAATCCACTTGTAAGGTATGAATGAACTGACATTAAAAAATCTGACTTGTTGAATAGGCCTCTATTCTTTATTATTATTATTATTATTGATAACTTTTTTGCTTTCGATCTCAGTTGAATGGTTTTTGTTTGTTAAACTCAGAGAGTCTGTGGACGTATTTATGTAACGACCCACAGGAGACCTCGCAGCTTCCATCATAAACTTAAAGGTTGCTGTGACAGAAACAGAAACTGGCCAGATGTGGATCCAACAGGCCAGGCTCTGTCTGGTCCTGCTTTTTTTTTCCACCTCTTTTTTCAAATCTTCGACTTCACGAAGCAGAAACAAACATGCTCTATCTTATGTTTACTTGGATGTCGTGTGGTAGAGGCAGGCGTGCTGGCGAAGACCTACATAGAGCGGGGCATGCTGGTTCCTGACCAAGTGATGACTAGACTGATGCTGCCCAAACTAGAACAGCTGAGGAACCACAGCTGGCTGCTAGATGGTAAGAAACTTGACACGTTTGCATCTTTGTACTAAATTCAACCAATGCAGAGGGGGGTAAAAAGCAGAACTACATCTAACTGTTTCAGTTTTTTGTTGTGAATAATTGTAATCAAATCTCATCCACCCTGAAGGTAGTTATGGGAACTGCCAGCGAACCCTTAAATCCGATTGGCCCATGCTGATGCCACCCCTCAGAACCCTACAGTGAATTTATAAGCAGGACCATATGTAAACATTAAAACAAAAGGTCTGTTATATTCATTACCACTAAATATTAAAGTCACAGTCTGTAGAGGATTGATTTAAAAACGATAGATCCCAGAAAGCTAAGCAAGCTTCATTATTATTATTAAGTTTGTTCCTGAACATTTAAACATTCATTTATTGCAAAACACTAACTGACTTAACTTAATTACAAACAGCCTCTTGTACCTTTCAGGTTATGACAGTGCAGTAATCATTCACAGTAATGGCTGGTAAAATATCCTGACATAGAAAACTGTTCTTTTCGTTTTAAATCCCCTTTAATTGGTTCAGTAAAAAAAACAAAAGTACTTTTGGTTATCTTCAGTTCAGCTCATGTTTAATATTCCAGCCCTTCTTTTTCAGATTAAATTACGATTTTCAGGCCATGTAAAAGAATCAGGTTTAACTATTCCAGTGGATTTTCTCATCTTTTACTCCTTCTGTTGTCAATTTACTTGGTTCTATTCTGTTTGCATCATTTAACTTTTCCAGTTCATGGGTTGCTGTGCCTTTAGTATCCTGTGAAATTTCTTGGGCCAGATTTGAACTCAGTGCTCCTGAGAATCTGAGCCAGACCTGAACTTTAATGGCCACTTTATTGTACTTCACAGCTAGGATAATGTAGATTTTTCTTCCAGTCTTTCTCTAAGCCAGGAGGCTTCAACCTGTGGCTCTGCAGCCACACGTGGGGTTCTTTAGGCCCTCCATAGTCCACCTTTCATAACTTTGGCCAAAGGCGACAAGGAAGAAAAAGAAGAGAAAGAAAGAAAAGAAAGTAAAGGTTTTTGTTACCCTGTTATTTTTCATATCATTTCTATAGAAGAAAAGTGGCACTAACTGATTAAAAAGATCAAATACTTGTTCCTTTTTTTGTACATTTTCTAGACAATTTAGAAAATGGCTTTGTTGTCTTTAACATTTTTCTTCTAAAACCTAAAATCAATTTTACAGTTTTAGTTACCTGTATTTCTAGGTTTTTATTTAACTATAAATGTTGTTACAGAGTAAGTATTCATAAAATTTGATGAGCTTGCTTTTGTCAAAAGGTAATTGGGTTTCAAAGTTCCAGCTACATTTTATTTATGAAGAACGAGGCTAACGATGTCTCAAAGGATCGTAATCGGCCGACTTTTAGGATACTTCACAAATAAACAATTGAATATTATTTTTTCCTTGTAGACCAACCAAGTTGTTTTGGATGAGCCTAAACTTCCTTAAAATGTTTTTCATGGAGTTTATTTCTCAGAATAGATGAATGAAAAGGATTTGCTGTGTTCCTGTTATCTTTCACTTGGGTCATTTTGTTGTTGGAGCTGCAGGCTTCCTGCTGCAGTGAGGAGTAACATGGATCCTTGGATGTTTCTGAGAACGATCTGTCATTTGTAGCTTTTAGCATTGTGCTCCTTTGTACACTGTTAAGACCATGTGAAGAGATAATTAGAAGTCCATCCATTTTTAACTGTTCCCATGCCCGTCTACCTTCCTGCCATCAATGAGTCTATCCACTCATTCTTGGTCCTTTTATCAATCTTCCATTTGTCCATCCATCTGCCATTTATCGATTTATTCTTCAATATTTAATCAATCCATTTATCAATTGCCTAATTCACTCAAATCACCCTTTGTTGCTTTTATCATTCCTTTCGGTATCTGTTTTTATCAATGTCTACATGTAGAGTCTAATAATTGCGGAAATACTTGCTATTAATTCATATTCATAGAAATATGGGAAATGTAGTCTGAAAACGTTTTGAATTTTGACGTGAAAACATAGGAAGAAACCTAAAGGTATATTAGGAAGACAGAACAGCGGCAACGCATCTCATTTTACCCTTCATGTAGAATCTAAAACCACGTAGCTTAAATGGATTTTGTTGACTCATGGTTCACAAAGATAAAAGATTACTAGTTTGTTTGTCTTCGGCCTTGTTAGTTTGGGTTTGTCTGTATTTGCTGGGTGTGGTGAAACGGCTGCCACCATGTTGAGCATGTGGGAGAAATAAGTTCGTTGTTTTGTTAACATACTTTGTGTGTGGAACCACGCCCACAGACACACACACACACCGACACACACCCAAAAGGAGGGAGGTCACTGGGGCTTTCTCATAGTTGAAATATTACCCACTGTGGAAAACATTGATGAAGCAAACCTGTAAATGTTTAAACGCTGGATCATGAATATTAAGTAAGTAAAGGATGAGTGAGGAAGGATACAAACCAGGGTTAGAAAAACAAACAGATTTTATTTAAGTTGCTCTGATTTCCATTTGCTCTGCAGTTTTGCTTACAGGAGCCTATTTGTTCATTAGAATATGATTGAAAAGTTCATTTATCTATTTAAAAACTCATGATATAAACTCATAACTATTTTATTTTATAAATTATGAAGATAACATGCAGATAAAAAAAAGAAATCTGAAATTCAGTTTCTATGACCTACACAATCATGGGGTTGTTCAAACGGTTATCACTAAGGAAGCTGCCTTTTTAAATGTCACTGTGTAAACAGAAAGTTGAGTGGAAGGAAAACTTATATTAGCAAGATGCACAGATTCCAATCTCTTGTCCAAAGGTAATGTTGCCATTTTGTGTGATTAGACAGCAAATTCACTGAACATCAGACCTAAAAATGACCATTAGCTGAAAGTCAATGTTAAACCAACAGAAATTCCCTTAAAAGCTCAAAATGCATTAAAACGAAAGCCTCAAAATATTTTTATGTGTGCAGCGAATCTATATGATGAGTTAGACTTTTCTGAATGAATTATCTGAAATTGAATTTTTCTACATTTGGACATATGAATCTGTACTTTTATCTTGGTATCAGAATAACATGTTCAGACTTTAAATGAAGTACCTGTTAGCCTCCATATCCCTGTTCATTCTAGATTTACAAACTAGTAGATTTTAGGAATCTGATCAGTTAACCTGTGAAGCATCCATATTAGTCTTGCATGTTGGTTTTTGAACTCTCAGTTGTCTAGCTCTACAGAGCAGCCTTTTTTGAACTCGTTTGTCCTGTTTCATTAATTCCAGGGAATTAATTATAACCACCACGTTCTTCAAATTATTTATTTTCTGTGAGTTTCAAACCATTTCAATGATAATCAGTAAAAACAGGGTATTACTGGTGCTTCATCCTTTGTTTCATTGTAAAAACGTCATTAGAAAAATTAAAGCTTATGCTTTAGGAGAAAAGAAGGAGGACGTGTGTAAATATAAAACAGGTTTGTAGCAGAATGTTTTTTGAGTTTTCTGCCCATCCTTCTGTCCAGGTTTTCCTCGTACGTTGGCACAGGCTCAGGCCCTGAACAGTCTCTATCAGATGGACTTGGTCATCAGCCTCAACATTCCCTATGAGACTCTGAGGGAGAGGCTGAGCGACCGCTGGATCCACCCTGCCAGCGGGAGAGTCTACAACATGGGATTCAACCCCCCTCAAGTGCAGGTAGTCGGATGTGTGAGAGCGAGCGCTCTCTAGCGTGATTCACAGACTTACTGTGAATGGATGTGAATGAAGGGAAAAACACACTGATCTCATTTTCCTGAGGCTGAACTCAGTGTGCCATTTTTATTCTGCAAAGATATGTCGTTACTATAAAGTGTTCTACTATTATTAAAATGCATTGAGGTTCAGAACTTTATAAATTCATGATAGTGAAAGAAAATTTAAATCAAATGTTTAGATGTTTTTAATTCAGCATTTCAGCAGCATGTTTCTAGTAGGCATTTAAATGTTGTTTTAAAAGCAAGAGCGAGTCCACCAGATTAAAATAATGTGTCTTAATTTATACAAACTCAAATATATTAGATACACACATCAGTAACTGAAATTAAAACAAATATTTTTACACACCTTATAGATGCACCAATACATTTTTTTTTATGCCATGGTTTTAAAATAAAACTCTTCTTTTAGATACTTTAGGTTTATCAAAATTTTGATAAATGCAAAAATACTGCTATTAATAAACTATTCATACTTAATTCCTCCACTTTAGCACAAAATAACTGTTTGCAGTCTTGACTGATCCTAAACATGAAATGTTCAGTCTAAGATGAGAAAGTAAGAAACTTTTATTACCCCATCCAGGGATTTCTGGTGTTAATTTGGTTTTCTTTTGCAGCATGATTCTTGTATTAATACAACTGAATATTTGACCACATTTCTTGGCTGGGTTTAAACTGGTTAGTTGATTGTGCTACTGATTGTAGCTTTGTGAGTCAAACTGTGTTGTATTCAGTTTTCCACCAGAGCAGTGATACCAAACACACACCAGATGCAGTTTTGAAGAACACACATAAAAACTCTTTGAAAATGATCCTCGGTGCCGTTAGAACTTTATTCAAATTAGACACCAACTCTTCTCTACCTGTTCTAAGAAGAAGGCTTGTCAAATATCCAGCATATGGCAGAAGCTGCTTGGTTTAAAAAAGCACAACTTGATAAAAGAGGGGGTTTTGAGCCTTTTTGTGTAATTTTTTTATCTGTTAATATTAGAGACATAATATTAGACATTGAAGATCAAACATTGGTTTAAAGACCCAAAAAGTCGACACGATAAATGCCAACTTTTTAATGAAATTATTCCTATCAGCATGTACATGATGAGACGTTCCTGGCTGTTATATATTTAAAATGCAAAAGCTATTTGATTCACAGCAATTAGTTAAAAGAACAAGATTATTTATTTTATATAACAGTGAGCTTTACGAAGAAAGCATTAAAAATTGCTAATAAAAACATTTATTTATTTTTTATATTTACCATTTTAGGAAGACTAAAATACCTGAAGCTGTTTAATGCAATTAAACTCCAAATGTTAGTTTTCATTTTTGAAGCATTTCTCTTTGCCATAGAGGTTTAAATAGACTGTCTGTTGCAGCATTAAGTTGTGATCTTGGCTCTCCATCCTCAGGGTAAAGATGACGTCACCGGGGAGCCACTGATTCAACACGATGACGATAAACCTGAAGCACTGATGGCACGACTCAGACATTACAAGGAATTGGCAAAGCCTGTTATCGACCTGTACAAGTAGGTCAATACTTGGTTTTAATGGTGAACAATCTCAAATCAGAATGTGTTGGGTATGAATGCTCCAATCTGTAAATACTTATCGTTGTTTGCTTTTCATGCATCCGAGGGCTTCAGTAACTTACAAGAATCATAATAACCTTTAAGTGTATTATCATGTTTATATTAACAATGAAAAGTATGTAGGGACGCATCAAGACTGATTGAAGTTGAATCACGTTTTCAGAATTTATGAATTGATAAACACACAAGCAAAAACGGTCAATATGTAGATCTATAATTTTAGTTGAAGTGGATTTTTAAAATGCTGTACAGTTCCAGTTAGTAATAGCTTTTCCCTTTTGATTACAGTTTGATTCTTCCATTTCAATGTTTGTTTTTCCACACTGTTACTTAATTTGCCATTCAAAGAAAGGAACTTATGTTACTTGAAACAAGTTTTCTAAAACTTTTCCATATAGTTTATGAAGGACAAACTGAGAAATTAAGATGCGCTTTGTTTGCATCATCATTAGGTTCTAAGATAACGTGACGTTTTAGGAAAAAACACAGAATATAATCTTGTTAATAATTTTTATATTTGTGTTTTGTTTTTTACATAGTTGTGTTTAAATTTTAACCCTATTCGGGGCACAAAACCATAACTGTTTGAACAACTGTCCAGGTGTTTCTCTGAGGACTTCAACAGCTGCTCAACCAGTTTTGATGTTGTGCCCAAAGCCTGTTTTAAATAGTGTGGTTTATCAATACAAGTTTGTTTTTATCTCTTTCTACCTAAGAAATTTGAATTGTCCATGTACTGAGTTGTGCTATACAAATAAACTTGCCTTCCCTACTTCTCTTACATTCCCACCTTTAAAAATGCAAAAAAAAAATGCAGCGCTGTCTCTAAACAAAAGCTTGGAAAAAATAAGACATGGTTTGAAGAAACAAATCACCTCATTTTTGTTTTGTTTTTTTCTATTTGCTTAATCTGGAACTTTGTATTAGCTGCAATTTTTATTTCTTCTTCTGCTTTTTAATTTTTGGATTTTGTTAAGAACCAACATTTTAGTCTGAATTGCTCTGTTTTGGGATAAAATGTTTATATGCTTGAAAAAGGACCAATTTCTTCTGGTCTTCTCCTTTCTGACCTCAGATCACAAGGAATCCTTCACTCATTTTCTGGAACAGAGACTGACAAGATTTGGCCTTACATCAACACCCTCCTCAGCACCAAGATGCACACGCAGCTGTCAGACGCCCATCCGACCCAAACGCCCTGATTGTGCTGCATGAAGAGGCCACGGAGTAGAAAGAGGAGGTGGTTCTTTTTGGTTGATTTTGTTTTTACTATTATTTTTCACATGCTGGAGTGAGATTCCCAGAAATGCACTAGGATGCCGATTTACATGTTGGTTGCTTTTTTTTTTTTTTTTTTTTGTAGCAGTATGCAAACATTTCCAAAGCTTTCTACTTAAGATCACTAGGGGTTTGTGATTATCACCTTCTAAAATGTAGGTGCTTCTAAGGTTTTTTTTTTCCTTGTTTATAACATTTCTTATTGTCAATCATTTGTGTGTATAGATGGAACAAGAGGCTAAAGGTAGGAAAGAAAGGTAAAGAAAAATGAATGATTAATGGCGATTAAAGTGTTTTCTATGAACCAAAAGTAGAGGGTGTGTGATATTAAAAGGACCAAAAATAATTTAATTAACCATTGCAGATATATCAACATCAGCTCTCCATTTTCAAGTTGGAAAGTCAGAGGGATTAACTTGTTGCTCTTAGCAACCAGGTCGACTTCAGTTAGCAAACAAAACCCGTAACTGCTTTTTCTTTCTCTATTAAAACACTGTAGCAACTTTTTTTTTACAGGCAATTTGACAAGAACTCTGTGTGTGTGCCTGATTTAATAAGATGCAAAACTTGTGTAAACAAGTTGTTACTGCAGCTATCACTGCTTTTTATTTGCTGTTTGTGCTGCAGCTATACTGGATTTTAAGGGGAGTGTTTGTAAGGTGACTCTGACTGTAGTTGGACCTCCACCTTCACTTAGTTTCCATTTAATCGGACCATCCTTTAAACGGGAAATGTTGGCACTAGTGAAAGGCATCATATTTTAACTAAAAGGTTTTCTTCTCATATTTGTGCCCCAACATGTGCCTAATAGTGGTAATTATGTTGCAAGCTTTAGTCATCTGTTACAATGTGCCGACTGTTTTTGTTTTTCTGCCTGTTGTTGAGCTTTTGATTCGGTACACAGTACTGTCAGAGGTTTGGGGAACTAAACCTTTTTGGTATTTTCTACAACGGTTCAAGCAGACATCACAGTTTCTCTGCAGTTAATGCCTTGAATGTTGTTACATTTCCTTAAATGTACTCTGATGTTGCCTTTGGATTTTTCTCTATGAAGTGTAACATTTTCCCAATGGTGTATCTATATAAGAGGCATTTTCTATGATTCTGACACTGTTACAGTCTCCTTTTTTTATACTTCCACTGTCAATCATTGTTGCAGAATGAAGTTGTTCAAACATCTCCCTCTGTTGTCTTTGCCTTCCAGCTTTTTGTCCTGTAGAATAGTTTCGGTGTCATCAGTAGGAGATCCACTTTGTAATAATGTGGTAAACTATTCAAAAATGTCAGCAGCTGAAAAAACAAAGACAAGTTTGAATTGTTTTTCCAGTTCTGTGGCCTTTCAGTTTTGTAACTTGCTACCAAGATTAATGAGGTTCTTGCTTGAAGCCTGTAAATGGCAGCTTTAAATTAGTGACTGGTAGTGGAGGGCAGAAAATCTTTTTTTTTCAGTTTTGGATCTAAGGATGGCTAATGTTGGGTATTTTACTTTAAATTGTCTCTCTGACTGTAGATAGAAGACAATAGGAAAATAATAAAATGGGTCAAGAGGTAACGTGAAGTAGCTTGCTTCAGGTGTAGTTTCTATTGAGTGGAAATGCACCCATCCTAAAACATGGGTTTCCTACTAGAGCAGTGAAAATGTATGTTACAGCTTTTATGTAACACCACAGAGACCTTTCTGTTTCCACAAGAAGTTACATTCCAAGAACAATAAAACTATTGTCCAAAGCCGGACTGCCTCCTGTGTGGTTAATCCATCTAAGTATACAGTATACAGATCTAAGCTGATTGCTTTTTCCAAGCATGACTGTAAAAATGCAATCATGTGAGAGTATGCTTAGTGGAAGTTCACAGGTCAGAATCAACTTTATTGGCTAAGCTTGTGTCAGTTGCTTACATCACAATCAACAACCTAAAAAACAAACGCAGGATGGAAGAAAGCTTTTAAGGACAAGCATCAGGATGAACAGCCATTTTATTTATTATTTAAAGGGAAGGCAGGTTGTTATCGAACAAGAAATGTATTTGGTTCTAGCAGAGTCACAGAATGATAAAAAGATAAGCTCAGACTGATTTTAAGAGATGAGATTGAATAACAGATGAGAAACACATTTTTGGGTAGCTACAGATGGAGAGAAGGACAGCCCTGACGATCATCTATGCAAACCTTTTTTTTTTTCCCTTGCTGTGTGGACTTTTCCTTTGTAGATAAATCGAACCGCGCAGAGATGGATCTGCTCTGAACAGACTGGATTATTGGAAGTATAATTGTTCAGTGGCTTTTGTGGAAGGTTGTTCTTCTTGAGTTGGGCGGCTTCCTAAGTACCCAAAGTGACACATTGTTTTGTGGGATAGTGAGTGGAGTTGGTATGTTTGGTTTTGTTGTGTTTTTTTATTTGTTTTTTTTTTTCAGAGCCACCAGTATCTCCACCTGCTTCAGGTTGTTCTGAGTGCACCATATACCGGCATATCCACCTTCTAGCTGTTTGCAGTGATGTGATCTGCTAACTCTAAGAGCCTCACCAACAGAACCAAACGAAAAAAACTACAAGAATGATATAAAAATGGGTAAAAATTTCTTAAAGTGTATTCACCCTTCATTTGAGTTGGAAAGTAAAATAATCTGCCAACCGAATGAGTATTTTTACCCTTAAAATAAGATAATTAGATACAGTATTATGTACTTGAAATAAGAGACTGCTAACCTCTCTGGAGATGCTCCACTGAACCTTTGAATTTAGGCTCACGCCTCCAAATGGTATATTTGGCACAAACCGCGTTGAACATAGCCATGAAACCACAACACTCACAGCGTCACTTATCATAAATGGACATAAAAGTCGGTCAGAATTTGCATCACGTGTTTAGTTGTTTGTCAGGAAGCTGGCGAGAAATCTAAACAGCTCCGATCTTCAAGAGCAACCAAAATAAAATGAAAATGAATCAAATAGCTAATAGCTGGGCTGCATGGTGGTGGTATTCCCAGCCCGGGGTCTTTCTGCATGGAGTTTGCAGGTTCTCCTCGTGCATGTGTGGGTTCTCTCTGGGTACTCCAGCTTTATCCAACAGTCCAAAAACATGACTGTTAGGTTAATTGGAATCTCTTAATTGTCCTTAGGTGTGAGTGTGTGTGTGCACGGATGTTATTAACTCTGCAGAAGCCTGGTAAACAGCCGTTCATTTAAATCAGGTGTGTTAAAGGGATGCATCCAAAAGTTGCAGGATAGTAGATTTCAAGGGCTGGACATAAATAAACTGAATTGAATTGAAACAAAAAAAGAATTGCTTCCCTGTTAGAAAAAACGTGTTATAACAAATAGCTGTGACCTAGAAATCTCCTTATCATAGAAGGGATTTTTTAAGAGAAGTGTGTAAGCTTCAGCAGGCAGTTAATAAAAAGTCAATAGATGCAAAACAAGAAAGACTGAATCTTGAAATACAATTACAAATCCAGGTTATTACAACATCTTTGCTTTTATATGCATCATATTTCTGTTTAACCTGGCATAAAAACATCAACTTTAAGGTGAGAAAAGTCTCTCTTCCTTCCTGCCTGCCTGCCTCTCTGTATGGCTGTCCTCCCTCTCTTTTCTCCTAATCCTGGGGGATTTGTAAGTAAAGCCAATGCACATTAGAGTCTGGGTTAAACTCTGCCCCACTGTCAGACACAGAATAGAGCTTCCTCTTCGTGTTTACCTTCGACATGAGGTGCAGGACTTTGTGTTTGCAGCTCCGCTTTAGATTAGCACTCTAACACTTGGATAATAAATTAATTTGATCACATTATTTCAAAACCATCCATCTGTTTCAATTATGAATAGAAGAAAAAGTCAACAATAACAACAGCAGTGATCAGTTCAGACGACCAAATTAAAGATAATAAACAATGCAGAGTTGAAGCATCAGTTTACAAATTCAATATCAATTCAACACTGTCAACATTTGTCTTCAGATAATCTGATTTTAAGAAGGTGCAATTTAAAAAAAAAAAAACAATATCCAGATTTTTCTTTTTAATAATATTGCTTTTGAAATGTGTTTCAAATCTTTTCAAGTCTTTGATGTCAAGTTTAAGTTTTTTAACCATTTTGATTTATTTTGAGGAACTATAAGATTCACACGTCTGTCTGATCCACTATTTGCTTAAAATGAATCCTTTAAATGGTTTTGGAAACATAGATTTTCCTCTGAGGTTATAAATAATCTTGCATTTTTATGAAACCCTTTCTAATATTTCAAATATATCTCTTTAGTCCCATTTTTTTGTTCTTTAACAAAATCAAATGCCAATATTTTGCACACTTCACAATTTTGGGTGTAAACACATCTTTAAAAATGAATGTAGGTAAATTTACAAAAGTTTTTCTGTTGACTTTGCATCAAAATTATATAAAAACTCTTTCTTTTTTGAATCTCTACTTTATAATGAAAATAAAAAAATAAATGAAAACTTAGAAATATCTTTGGCTACTGGTCAATAAAAGTTAAATCTGATTGGCAGGAGGAATAAACGAGTTCAAGTATGGATTGGTTTTCTGTTTTTCTGTTTGGATACTGTGACAGCATTAGCATAAACTGAGCTCTGAGAACATGGTTAGGCTGGCTTAGGATGGATTTAGTTTTCTGAAGGACTATTTACTGACTGTTATTTACTGAACTTTCAGTTCAGACAATTTAGTTTATCAAGTTGAGTTAGTGAAGAAATTAAATTGCCATATGCTTGGATTGTCTGTAATAATAATAGCTTTAAAAACAACTCAATTTCCTCTGTCATCCCCTTCCTCAGTAAGTTTATTGAAAAAGCTGTGCTTCAACAGCTAAACTCCTTCCTAACAACAACCAGCCGCTTGAACGATTTCCTGTCAGCCTTCCATGCTCACCACAGAACAGAGGCTGGCCTTGTCAAGGTGTTCAATGACATCCTTATAAATGCAGACTGAGGAGGAACCACACTGCTGGTATTATTGAACCTCCGTGTGGCATCCGACACTGTTAATCACTCCATTTTATTAGAGAGCTTGGAAAACTGATTGGGTCTTTTTGGTGCAGGACTCGATTGGTTTAAATTCTACCTGAAGTACAGGGCCCTTTTTGTGTCAGTAGGTGACTTTACATCAGAGACCAGAAAAATCACCTGTGGGGACAAAGGAAAAGCCTTTCAAACTTAGCACACAGCTTCAGCTAATCGAGTCTTGCTCTAAGTCTGGGTGTGGTAATGGACTCAGACCTGAACCTTCAGAGGAACATAAATACAGTAACAAAGTTGACCTTCTATCACCCAAACAACATTTCCAGGATTGAAGGACTTATGTCTCAGCAGGACCTTGAAAAGCTAATCCATTCTTTCATCTTCAATAGAACTGATTACTCCAATTTTTGTCACAGGTCTGACTAAAAAGTAAATCAGACGGCTGCAGTTGATCCAGAATGCTGCTGCCAGCAACCTCAATAAACCTAAGAAAGTAGAGCACATCACCCCAGTTCTAAAGTCCTTCCACTGACTCACTGTATCCCAGAAAACAGTTTTTAAAATTCTTTTGTTAGTCTATAAATCACAGAATGACTTACCAACAAAATACATTACAGACTTTTTGTCGGTGGATCAGCCACCCAGACCGCTCAGGTCTTCTGGATCTAATCTACTCTGCATACCCAGAACCAAACATGAGGAAGCAGGATCTAGATCTTGCTCTGCAAATCTAGAACAAACTTAGAGAACTGTAAAAGTGCTAAAACCCTAAATTAATCTAAATCAAGATTAAAAACCTATTTGTTTAGAGTTGTCTTGGTGTTAATTAAACATTATTAGTTAAAGTTTGTAATCAGTAAACATTTGATTCCTTCGTTGTCACTGCAACATACTGTTCTCTTTTTCCTTTTACGTTTTGCATGTTCAGCACTTTGAAATGTCTTGAAGCTGAAATATACTTTATGAGTATGCTTCTATAAACGTTTTGTTGGTCCTACATGTACATTCTTATCCAGAGGCCTCTTCAAAATCCTGTTATGATGTTTTGATGAAAATAAAGATTACTGATTGATTTTTGATGCAGTGTATAGTCAGCCCTGTTAAAACTTTATTGTAACACATTACAGCCAAAAGACAAAACATAATCGGGTTTGATAGATAATGTCTGAGCACCTTCTACCTCAGAGACTAGTTGAAAAAAACGTGGAAAGGTGCAAAGGGTGCGAATATTTATACAAGGCATCTTTCAGATTTCTTCCAGTCACTGAATCCACTCCATGTTTTCCTGCTCCTGTCAGGAAAACACCGAGAGAAGCTTCCGGACAGATCCATGAACATTACAACGCAATGCTGCCCCCTTGCTTTGTCACATCCACATGCACTACAGATCTACCAATGGCAGACCTGTTTTCTGGTCCTACGCCAAAGACGGGTTTATCTGTGTGATGATGCGGTATCTCGGTGCCTCCACAGCTTCATTGACAGGTTAAACTTGGATCCACCTGGAAATCCCTGCAGCGGAGCCCAGTTCTCACAGGGTATTTTACACCTTGACCCTTTGGCTGCTGTTAATGACAAAGCAAAGGTCAGTGTGTGTGCGCCCAGCCGGGATTTAAGGCGCATCTCCAAAGCGGTACAGGACGGTGCTTCTGGGACAATGATAGGAAGAGCCTTGAAAGGTAAACGGGTTGTCATTATTTGATCATCTGTGTGTTTTTGACTGCTTGTATAAACCTCATCCTCCTCGGTTCATCTCCTACCAACAGAGATGCTGAGAGCATCATGATCAGTTCCTGGGTGTTACATAATGTAAGGCTACCCTTTGAAATCGTGACTACTCACACTCGAAGCGCTCTGTCCGCACCTGCTCCACTGAACCAACGCGCGTTTATTTCAAGGTGACATGATGTGATTTATTTTCGAAACAACACAAAGTTGGGTCATGTCGCTCGGGCCTGTTTGTGGTGCGCACAGCTGGGTTATGAATGACATCATTTAAGATATTTTTGTCACGAGGGTCGATTCCTCCCCCCCTACCCCCACAGACACACTCACTAATCTGATTTCTTCATATTTGAACCCGCTGTGCAAAAAACTCCATATGTTATTTTATGCGTGTGATAAATGACACAGAGTGTCTCTGACTTTAACTCAATGAATAATGAAAACGTTGCTGGATCTTATTTTAACGCGTCGAGTTAATCCAGTTTAAGAGGAGAAAAACACATTGTAATTTATAGACTAAATTCTACAAAGATAAAGATGTGGAAACATCTTTTTATGTTTTTTTTATCATTGCTTGGGACATAGGTCTGTCGTTTGCTTTAATTATCAGAACCACCAACCTAATTTGTCAGTGAAATGCTCTATTCTAAAAGGACAGCTCCTCTTCCGCTGTCCGACAGCGCACCATTACGTCACTGCGCGTCAGGCACGTCACGTGAACAGCTTACAGTCAAACGGTAGCCCAGCTTATTTCAATATTGTGATCATTATTCAAAGAAGAGCACATTTCACAATAAAGGTAAAGACGACATATTGTTAAAATCCATCCATATTTAAATTATACAGTTCAATGCAAAATTATTACTTATTACTATTATTTATGTGTTTTCTTTCATTTTTTTTCTCCAAACTCCAGTCTAGTATGCTGGAATTTAATGTCAACACAACTTTTATGATGAAAAAGTGAAACTAAATTGCACATAGTTTTTATTTTCAAATAAATGATAAGCTGATATTCAAATACTACATTTCATTTAATAAAACATAATTAGCTAGGAGTAACACTTCAGAAACACTTGAAGTGGAGGAACACACTTTGAGATAAAATATAAATGCAGCTCACTGTCTTTCATGGTACCTTAAATATAAAGGTTGCAAAAGGTTTCCTTAAGCTGAGTGTTTGTTAAATGAGCTAATAACTTTAAATATTAAGCTGAACTATAGAATATCAACACACAGTCTTATGTCTGATGGTCTAGTCAAAATCCAGACTGGAATTCAACTGAGAATCTATGGCAAGACTTTTAAACTGATGGTCATGTTTGAGTACTAAAAAAAAACTTAGAGAGAATATCAGATCTCAAAGTTTCACGCTGTAGTCGATCAGTTCAAGTTTATCCTTAGACTCTCTGCTGATCCAGCAGATTCCTAGATTCCACTTTAACTGTTGTATGGATAATCATTAATCCTCAGTAGGCACTAGAATGTGGTGGTAAAATCAAGTAGAGATTTTGATACATTTTCTACTGGATTGCAGCAGTAAATTTCACAGACATGCACAGAGCTTATAACATACCTCCACTTGGAGGAATGGGGGGAGCACATCATTTCCAAAGATTTTTGGGAAACAATCTAAGTTCTTAAAGAAAGAGGTGTGCAGAATGAAAGTCTTTTAATCTAATGAAGGGTAAAGGAAAGGGAAAAAGTGGTTTTAGGGAGGATTTCATTAGCAAAAGGCTGCACAGTGCAACACAGCTAAGCATAGGTAATAAAAGGTGTTGGGAATAATCTTTGTTCTTGAATCTGTGCAATCAAATCTCAAAAATATTTCTTGCAATTTCTATCAATGCACAGTAAAGGCTTAAAAACATAGGAAAAGTTGAACATTTAAGATCTATAAGGAAACTTGCAAGAAGCATAAATGCACTATATGACTATTTATATAGAAGGAAAAACTCACTTATCCTTCAGAAAGAGCATCCTTTAAACATTTATTTTGAAGCAAATACTGTACATAAAAATTATATGGGCCTAGTAGCTTTTGAGAAGAGAAATGTCTGACAAACCTTTAGCTTTAAAACAACATGGTCTTTTAAAACTAGGAAAAACAAAGTGACTGTGCCTTAAGCTGTTAACTTTTCTCTCATACTGACATGTTAGAACCCCAAACTAAAGGCATTTAGTTTAAAAGTTCGGCTGTTTTAATAATTATTTAGAAATTATTTAGAAACACCGTTCTGCGCAGTGAGAGCTGCAGGTTTTGGGAAGACGTATTTACCTGCTTTGCACAAACTGGTTAATTCCTAGGAGGAGTTTTTCTTTTGCGTGTTGATGAACCAGTTTAGTTTGGGTCTCATGTTGCCAGACCACCTTCCAAATTCAATTGCTAAGTGTAAGGATTGGGGCAAAATTCAAACAGTCCTTTTAATGGGTTTCTTTTAACAATGGTTAGGGTCACTTGGGTTATAGAATTGAATTTATAGTATTCAAATCAAATCAAATTTTATTCATAAAGCACCTTTCCTGCTTAGAGTAACACAAAGTGCTTTACAAGGTGCAAAACAGTTTTAAAACATGCCATCAGACATAGTTAAAATGAAAACAAGCACAAACACCTTTCTCGTAGTCACACACGTATGTTAGAATAAATATGATTAAATATTCTTAAACATGTTCCTACTTTTCTGAACTCTTGGTTTGCCAAGAAGTTTTGAGTCTCATCTGTCTTCTAATGAGTGAGGATGACCTTAGAGGCTGCAGGCAGAACAAGTTGAGGGTAAGAAAGGAAGAGACCCCACAGGTTTGGGGTGGGAGAATGTTTTCCATCAAAAGAATAAAGCTAGCAGAATTTAAAAGAATATAAAAATTATTATTTTCAAATATTTTTTCTTTATTTGTTCTTAGCTATGTGGATAAACAATGGGAACTGCTTAAATGTCATTTAAAGTTTCACTTTAGATTAGATTCTTGGACTGTTGAACATTTTTTTGTGTAAAAGCAACTCAGAAAAACGTTTTTTCATTCATTACTCTGACATCACAACAAGCCAGTTATCTCCAACTCTATTGTTGTTGACCATTACCTTTTGTCCCCCATGTTTTTAACAAAGATGTTGCTCCATATATGGTGAAATCAGAAGGCTTGCAGTTGATTGATCTATTTTAAATGCTGTGATTTGTATTCTTGAAACCAACAACTTTAGCACACAGTAGTAGTTTGACACATTCAAGCTGGAAAGAACTGATGGGAAATGGATGGAACAAAGTAGAGGGTGATACTGAATGAAAACAGTTAGAAACTGGGCCCCGGTTCGCCTTCCTGCAAGGACAACTGCCATCCCGGGTTGAGATGGGAGAATTTAGATCAAACATGTTGGAATGGCCTAGTCAAAGTTTAAGACTAGATAGAGTTTTTGAAAACTGATGTTTATAGATGCCCATCAAGACACATTGAAAGTTGTAATGTAACAAAAGGTAAAAAAAGGAAAAAGAAATTCCATTTCAAGGGATTAAAAAAACTTAAAGGGTATAGTAATGTTTCCAAGGCACTATAGTTGCATGTTTTACTGTACATAAAAATGTATTCATGCCTAAACTAATAATGGTATATATATAAGTTTATTGTACTTTTTCTGACCATGAAAATACCAAGTAAAATTAGTACTAGGAAGAGGCACTTTACATTGCTACTTTGTTCCAAACACTAACTTTAGTTAAACGTTAATCTGTATACTCTGATACTTTCAGTATCATTAAGTTTAGATAAAACTAAATAATAATGGAAAAAAACAAAAGGGAGTCAATTAATTCCATTTTTCAATGTTTGGATCTGGTGCACCGGCTTGCAGCTTGTCCCCAGCATGCAGAGTGGAAAAAGAATAATGGATATTTGACACGGTTAGACACAAAACAGAAAGGCAATGTGCACCAGTGGAGCGGCAGCACGTAGCATCCGGTTATGGAGCGGGAATCCTCTGTTTTGGACATTCTGTTCCTGCTGAGTTTTGAGCCTTTCGTCGGCTCTACTAAAGAGTTTCCCAGGCTCATGTCCTCTTTTCAGAACCATTCAGGGTTTCTGTTGCCAGGGTAGAGGGCACAGGAAGGAAGCATACCATCTTTGGGCTGAGTTTTTTTTTTTTTTTTTGTCAGAGAAAAAAATATATAAACTTTGTTATAGAAAAGTTTACCTTATTTTACCTTGACTTCCTTTTTTTAATCCCACAATTTGTCCACCAGAAGGTGATAAAGTGTTTTATACTTTCAGATTTAGATTCAAACTCTTCTTTTCCAATGAGTCTTCCCTATCACTCCACCAGAGGTTTGTGGTTTAATTTGCATCAAATATAAAGAAAAATAAGTACAAATTACAACAGATGTCCTTCTTTGTAGAATTATAAAAATATAAAGTTAAATGTAAAGCTACATATGAGATAATTTTTTACCTTACTCAGATCAATCAGGAAAAACCAGAGGATCCTGAATAGGAAAATCTATCAGAATTAGAGCTTTGCAACCAGCGCCTTGTTTGGCTTATCTGATAGCTTCAAATTTTTATGACATCAACACCAGTGATGGAGCTGCATGGTACTGCAGTTTGCAGCTCTGTTGACCTGCAGAAAGAGCTTCCTGGCGTAATTTTTTTCAAACACTACCCCAAAACAAAACTGTTATGTCTAAATTATCCTTAGGTGTGTGTTGGTTCTTTATCCTGTGATATTCTGGCAACATGTTCTGCTGTGTGCCCCTCACAATTTTAAGGAAAAAAACTGCTAAAAAGACTCAATGCTTTTTCTGTTTGATTTAAAGATGCTATTTCAATTAGGGAAGCATGTTTAAATGTTTTTTTATGATTGTATTTTCCATCTACTTGATCTGAGAGAAAAGACAATTGTGTTTGCCTCTGTTTACAAAAATAACTACAACTAAACAACAAAAACCCAAGAAACAGGGGAATTATTCACATGCCTAAGATTTTCAGCTGAGAGCTAGGCCTAAAATAGTTCATTGGTATTGCTGAATGCATTGTGTATTATTATAATATGGGCTAATGGTTGTTTTACTGAAGCACTGAGGCAATCAAAGCATACGGTTTGCCCTTTTTTCTAAAAAAAAAACCCAAAACATTTAGCTCAAGTTGTTCCTTTGAAAATTAACCCACGAAGCCTCACAGAGACCTGAGACCGATCAGCAACAGCTTAGGAGTATAATGAATTCAGCAAAAACAGTTAGGGGACCCGGAGCTGGGGTAGATTTCCCTTTAAGTTGGTCGGGGACTAGAGCGGAGGGCAGCAGCAGCAGTTGGGACTCGTAGTGAAATGCGGAGCTGGGAATAGAGGAGGCGATAAAGAGAGAGAGAGAGAAGGAGAATTAGAGGGAGCAGAGCTACCGATAACATTTCTTATTCTCTGAAAGCAGAGACCGGTTGTTCTCCCATCCTTGGACATGTGCTGCACCCGGCAGAGGCAGCAGTAGCGTCGGGGCGGTGTAGCCTACGCGTCATTTTTAGGCTGCTTTCGTCTTTTTCCTTATTTCCTCCGCCCTTGTGTTCTTTTGTAATGAGCTTGTTGGGAGCCTACAAGAAAAAGACCAGTTACGATGGCTATGAATGTTTGCAGCTGGTCGATAGCGGCGGAGACAGCTTCGGCTTCGGCAGGGGGAGCAGCGGAGGCGGCGGCGGCTCGTTGGGAGGCTCCATCGCGGCTACGCTCGGACCAAAGGCGGGCCCGCTGAGAGAGGAGGACTGCAGCACCATGGACAGCTCAGGTAGGAGCCCTCAGGGCCCCCCTGCTAGATCAGACGGCGACAGAGAGGACTAGAGTAAAAGATGCAATGACTTTAGAGTGTTAATGCGGCCTGTCCCGGTGTGGAGCCAGCATGGAACATTATCATCATGGCTAACCCTGAAAGCACACTATCAGGCCAAATGTAGGCTTTCTGTCCGCTACTCCCCTGAATGTAACTTCACACGGGGTATTGGATACATTTAAACTTACATCAACACATTTAGTCCTTCGTGATATTTATGCTGATACGGTCGGTATATTATTGAGGCAAGGCGTTTTTATTATGAAGCGCATTTTATTTTACAGAACAACTCAAAGTGCTCTAGATAAAACGAAGTTAAAAACAAACAGATAAACTGTCTATACAAGTACAAAAAAAAGACTCTCTTACTTAGAAATAATGTGACTGTGACTAATAATTAGTAATCGACAGAATATTATTGCAGGATACGAGTTATTAGAAATCATGAATCATTTCTCAGCGAAGCATATGGAATCATGCTTTGTTATACAGGGTTTAAATGTTGATTAGGTCAGATATCAATTTTCATACAACCTATAATACCTGTTTAGAGTTGCTTATGGTTAAATTAGTATTAGAGTGTGGGTTTTGATGTCTTCAA
>JAUZNJ010098771.1:0-21476 GCA_034780135.1 Jordanella pulchra
CGTATGTCCAGCGCTACCGGTGTAAAACCCTGGTTTCCGTTTTGCCGTGCTGCCTGGTCTGAGGACATCTCCAGTTTTTGTATTTTTGGACTCATTCACTATTAAAGACCTCTTTTCACTACATCCTGGTTCTAGCCTCTGCCTCACCACCACCAAAAACAACCGCTTCCTGACAGTTGGCTTCAATATTGACCAATTAGCTGAATCAAATATCTACTGAATGAATCAGATCCAGCATTCCAATTTGGTCATTTATGTTTTTTATTCATACCATATAAGATAATACAAGGACCTAAACTCTGTGCTTAGCACATTTGGACTATGTTTAATTCGAGGACCTAAAACAAAGCCTTACGATACTAGGATTGTTCACTGGCATGGGTTGTTTCAAGCACAACAAAAGATACCACAGAAAAAGTTACAACTTTAAAACAAAGAACATCTAATGTTTAATTTAAGAGCAACTTTAACTCTTAAACCAAGATCAAATTAGTGCCTGTATATTGTTGATATTTTCATATAGTACAAACCACGCTTACCATAGGCTACCCAGTCTTGCAGTGTTTCCACTAAATTTAGCGTGATCTATCTGCGGGGCTTATTTGACTGAAAACTCTTGCTATATAGCTTAATGTCCTATCTTAAGATAGCTAATGGCTCCAATTAAGACCTAAAGTAATTTTGATAAGTCCACATTTTCACGTTTGATAGAAAAAAGAGGATTGTTTTCTGGCAACATGGAAACTGAAGATTTTTTTTAGGCTTTTTATCAGAGCCATTACATCTGTACAGAATTATCTTTTTTCAAGAGTCAGTACATCTTTATGTACACTCGTATATTTCAATAAAGGAAATATGGGTCAGTAGTTTGATAAAAAGTAAAGTGCACATAATTAAATAATGATTTGTATTAGCCATTAATTTACAAAACTTGAGTGAGGTAATGTCACTGGTTGAAGGGTTGCTTAGGGGTATACCCTATATACACATGTTTATTCCATCCATGTTGGGCAGCTGGGCGTCTAACATTACTCATACACAAGAGGGCCTCTTATTGTGTTCTAAGCTAATTAAATGTTGAAAGCTGCTCTTTAGGCTGAGCCGTAAGTCTGCTAAGGCACATATGGATAATGTTTTGTAGAAACACAGTATGTATGAGTTCTGTCTAACTGCCTCTAGGGTATTTATTGACACAGGCCACAAGGTAATGCAGAATAAACAAAGGACGCTTTGTGTTTACTTAGTCTTACAACATTTTTCAAGGTCATCTTAGTGATCAGTTGATTATTGATTGCTATTCATTAATACACGTCTAAACCAAATTAAGCTTTGATATCATAACCTTAGGTGCCTGAGTCTTTTATCGGATCCTAAACTAACTAAGCTGTATTTAAATGCCAAAAAATAATTGGTTGGTTAAACTTGCTTTACAAAGGCATGGGAAATTAAAAAGGAGATCTCTAAAACATATGGGATAAAATCTCCCTCACACAAAAAATATATAACAATAATAATCTTTAAACGAAATTCCAAAAATAATACTGTAAGAATTGAATATTGACATTATATTAATCTAAGACAGGAAGACAAAAACGAAGAGCCAACTGTCCAAGCACATGACAACCACTGACATTTTTTTGTTGTTTTACAAAAAGACCACAGTGACAGGGATTGATTACTGCTGTGCTGATTCCAGTGTACCTGCTGGGCTGTGCAAAGGCCTTCTGATGTGAGGTGCATTTTTAATCTGTCTGTTGAGACCTGCCAGAGTTACCATACACTCAGAGAAATGAGAGTTTCTCCTGTACAAAAATATACAGTAGAGATCCCAGAAAAAACTTCCCAAAAGCTACAACCATGGTCTTCATCGGAGTACCCTATGTTTAAATCACCATTGACAATTAGCAGGTTTACAACCATTCTCATTAAGCTATAACATGCATGACAATCAATTGAAAGAGATAAAGGGAAAAATAATGCAGTAAAGAATGGTTCTTTACTGCAGTGTAAAATGAAGCTTTCTATTGCAGATTGTTTCATTTGCGGATCTAATTCATATAGAATTAAAAAGATATATTTATGTTAGCAGAGGTGGTGCTGATTCAAAATCATTACATTTATCCTGACACCATCATCTTTTTTCATACTTCAGACAGGCATATAGGTTTTAATGAAAAAATATCTTTAAAATAACCTTTGTCTTTGACTCTATACAACTAAAACATTGTTTGATGAGCAGATTGACCCCTCAGTAAGCCTATTTTCATGAATTTACTTTGGGTCTGAAGTTCCTGTTTAAAGTTGTATATCTAGGCAAATTGTGCAAGGTTGATATTCAGACAATTAAAATTAAACAATTCTAATTTTCAGCATCATCATATGACATTGTTTCGCCACAGTGAGATTCATTACCTCTTCATCTTTCAAAAAGCCACTGGAAACAGAAACAGAAATGTAAATAATCCAACTGTTCAGGATTTTACCACGCTATGGTCTTTATCCACGCTGGTGCTCATGGGAAATGCAGTCTCCCTTTAGGCAAAGCAATGCAGCCTTTGTCTGGGGGGAGCCACAATCAACCAATCAAATTCTTTAGTGTTGCTTTAATTAATGCCAACAGAATTGGGGTAGCAGTTCAATGTTCCATATACACACAGACTATGAGTACTTTGGAGTGGTTAATGTGTTATTGGTTAAAATATTCAAAAAGTAAGCGCAGGACTCCTACAACTTCAGCTACCCAAAGCGTTCTGATCTTCATCATGCAGAGAGAGCTTATACATGTCTTAGCATTACATTAGGTTATTTTTTATGCTTATGTCTATAACATCTGTATATAGCATTAATGTGCACATTGTAGCAGTTTGCAGTATGTGACATTGTGATGCTCATCTCAGAATTGTTGCTATATTCAAAAACATATGTAGAAGCCTGGCTTAGTGGGAGATCAAATTATCACACTGTTTGACCTACTTTTTACAACAACAGTAGGTCCTCTTTAAGGAGATGCTAGAGTAATTGCCTGAGTGTGCAGGGTTTTCTTTCTCTTAATGAAGCATCAGTTAACCTGTTGCCTCTCACTTTTAATGCAGCTAAGCCACAATATGTTTCCAATACATTTTGTTGTTTAAAAATATTTCTGGTTGCAAATAAACAAGGATATCAATTAGAAACCAAAGTGGGAACCATCCATCAGTTAACTTTACAGATTGTAAATGATTGTATAAGCCGACTGGCAAGTTCTTGTTGGAAAAAGCAGATCATATCATTCATTTTTATGCTGAATTATTAATTCTCTGATACCATGAAACTGTGATATTTTCATTTAAGATTATTACAAAATAAGAATCTTATATTATATTGTTTGCACAAGATAGAAATTTGGTGGAAATGCTTAACAGTATGTCAGGGATAAAAAGTTTGACATAATCAAAAACCATTAACTGCACTTTAGTTATTTAGAGCACCCATTGCATTGACATCAAATAAGTGATTTTTTTGTGAAGTTAATTATGCAACTATTTGTGAATTTGTGTCATTGCCTTTGTATGAAAAGACATTACTTCTATAGGTCTACAAAGCCAGGGGTCTAAAGTTTTCCTGCTTAACCTACACAACATAAAACTGGCTCCTGACCTGCATATTTTCCAAAATAATGAGTTTCGCATAGAACTCTGCTGTGCTTCTTGTAGAACTGAATGTTTTGATATACTTATGGTATGATATAATGTCACATAGCAGAGTTTTAGGCATTTTGTGAGACTGAATTTCATTAATATCTGGCAATCCATTATTTTTCTATGTGTCTGGTTTCTTTCTCCAGCAGTTGTTAGAGCAGAGATCTAAACAATAACAAAACAATCCCACAAAAACCATGGGGCAATATTGCTACCCCAATTACCCCATAATTCATTTCTAAGAACCTTTGAGGAAGGCCTTAGTACCTATTCATGCGTTTATAAGATGGAGCCTTAACACAGAAGAGCTGCACACTGGGTTTTATTTTAGGATGTTTTTGATACAGGACAACAGTGTTAACAGCTGTGCAACAGCTCATCCCCATGCTCATTATCAGTATTGATGTTATATTCTGAGGAGCTGTTCCTGCTATCCTAAAGTATTTTAGTTCTTACTCAAGCACAACCAACATTAATTTATACCAAACGAAAGTTAAGAATAATAAATAGGCCTAAGTAAGGAGGAGGAAAAAATAAAGAACAGTGTAAATGTTATTTTGCTCTTTCCAAGACTCTGTTAACATTCTCCTTTACTTAACTGACCTTCAGATGATACTAATCATCTGTAGCTAATTGGTGCTCTACCTGAGTAAACACTGTTTTTTTCCATACTAGAATCCAAACATTAATCATACGCAAGTGAGGAGTTGTAATGAGTTAGATAACAGTAATTAAAGTTTGAATATGGACTCTGGACTGCTGTAGAAAAGACTGTCTTTGCATCGTTAATTATCTGTGATGTTTTTCTTTTAAACAGTCAAGGATATCTTGAGTTTTTAATCTGTCTCCACCATACAGTATTCATAATGTGATAACTGTGTTATTATGGACTTCTGAAGTGAGATTTTTATCTGTCAAGATAAATTTTGTAGCAATCACTTGTAACGGAATTATTACTGGATTTGGGTCCTATTGTGAAAGGATTAGAACAATAGAACTCTTTCACCATTTACTGCAAACAAACAAAAAATAAAATAAAAACAATGAAGACAGATTGTCAGTGATTCAAAACTCTGCTCCATTTGTAAATTTGTATTGCCCAAACCTTTAGCTTACTTATTTTTATGGGATTTTAATTTCAAAACATTAAAACATTTCATTTAAACGTAAAAAGACTCATAACCTGGTAATATACATAAACAATCATCCTAAAATTGTGCTTAAATATGTGTTAAATCGATTTTAGAAAGAGGAAGTTAAATAGAGCTCATTCTGACCTATTTTGTTTATTTATATAAATACATTTGGAGTTCACTAAAAGTCAAGGGGTCAATTTAAGTTTGCCTAAACACTCATTTGACTCTTCCTGCTACTGGACAGTCGGCTGCATATGTTAAACAATGCAAACCAATCTGAAATATCTATACTATATATCTATATATAATTATGTTGTCTATAGAATGATTCTTTCTCTCTTCATTTTTTCTTTGCTATCTTAATCCAATTAATGTGACTTTACTAACAATCCTGTCAGCATTTTAGTAGTAAATGTTAATATGAGGATTTTGTGAACAGCAAAAACTGATATTGGGAAAAGAGGTTTGCAGAAAAGTTCAAAACATTGATTAAATAGCATTAGGAGGCTACCTGTAGCAGGTATTAACCTGAAGGATTTATTTACTCATGTAAATTTTTGCACACTGTTGTGAATAAGATCGTTCCCCTATTTCTTTAAAGCCTGAATCCAGATTAAAAATGTTTTGTAAATTTTGTATATTATTCCAGTAGAGGTCCCAGCACAGGATTTGATTTACAGTATGGACTGTTGCCAGCCATCTTTTTATAGTTATTGCTGTGGTTATTCTCCTGTTAATTACTTACTTGATGATTAGCATTAGCAGTTAGACACATGGCCTTAAATCAAACCTATGAATACCATGGGTTACTGAGTTTGTGGCCAATACTGTAAAAGCAATGTGCTCAGGTCATAAGGCTTCCAAGCAAACCCAAACCATTAACTCTCTACAATAGTACTTAAGTCACATTCACTTTTTAATTCTGTATGTAATAATGAATTCAACAATTCTTGTAAAATATAAGCAAAGCTTTTTATTCCAAGTATTATAGTACTTCAAAATAAAATTCAAGCATTAGATTTAGTTTCATAACACAACACTAGCCAAGAATGGAACTTTTTTTAAATGTCCAAGCTGCCCAGATGGAAGGACATTACCAGATGGCAGATGCCAAGAGAGAGAAATGAGGAGGTATGGATCAGAAAAGAGGAGACAGTCTATGATTGGCTATACTTTTTGTCCTTTCAGGGGTTGAGCAGAGCTGTAAGGATTTCCACAATTGTTTCTTTTATTGCTTGGTTATATTCGGTACAAAATTTAACATTACAAGTTGTAACACTATCTTATTACAGTTTGCGTGAAAAGAGATACTCATTCTCTTAAGTTGAGGAATGAAATGGTTTGTTTCTCATGTGGGAGGTGAACTGAAACTTTGTAATAAAATGCCCCTGACAGGCATGGTAAAGAAAAAAAGGAGAAATCTACGACTGCTGTTTTCTGTCCCTTTTGCAACAGAACAGTTGATTCGGTTTGTAAAAGTACATCTATGTGGGTGTCTTAAACATCCACTGTCTGTCAAGCTAAGTAGAGAAAGGGATCAGGGAGAGATGTTGAGTCTATAAATAGTACATATAGAGATTTTTGTTGTCAGTGTGTTATTAGGTGAGTCCTCTGTGGGACAATTCAGCAGAGGATGGGGGTAGGGGTGACACTTGATTAGAACCATTCATCAAGTCACTGCGGAGGGGATCTGTGTGATTACCAAACTGTGTTGTTTATTTTGTCGTAATACTTCAGTTCATCTTCTGCTACTCTTCCAAACCCATCACTCACTCTCAGAAACACTCCAAATGAATCATTTAGCCAGAATTTTAGTCCCTGCAGTCTGTGAAAGTGTTCAAGCTAATATCGAATTAGGCAACAAAACAATTACTCTCATTATGTCGTCGTACTCTTATCGGTTTAAGTTTTCTCACAGGACTGGAACAGTCGAAGATTAACTAAAACATGCTGAATATATAAACTTCAGACCTCTATCTTTCAATTTCTGTCCATCCCCTAGAGAATGCCCATAGCTAAATTGCCCTTGAAGTTACATTTTTTTTCTCGTTAGGACTGGAGGGCTTTTCTTTCATCCTAGCCTTTCTGGTGCTACACAATCAGAGATTGTTTGAAGTCTGTGTAGTGAAAGGCCAAATGGAAGTTTGCACAGGGAGTAAATTGGATGCGTTGTCATGTTCTGATGCAGGAAATCATTATTGTACATCCTAAGTATTAGCTTTTGAGTTTACTTTAATATTTGCCATCAGGTGAAGTCAAATCTAGACCATTCTGATGTCGTTTGCACAAAGGCTACCCTTTAAAGTGCACTCCCACGAATGACAGGGTTATAGTAGTCATCACTCCGTGTGGATTTGAAGAGTTATGTAGAGGTGACTAATGCAGACAGAGTAAACTCCTTAACCATCTTATAAATGGAGACCTTGTGTCTACAATACCTTCATCGTGTTGTAAATTATTAAGACTCTGGGGAAAACAAATTTAAATCTAATAGCTATAGTAGCTTTATGAATAAGCCTAAGGCAGTTTAATAACAACAAGTCTCTTGCTAATTAGAAAAAAAAGTAACATAAAAATATTTCATAGAGAAAAAGTATGAACAAAAGAGGGGTTTTAACAGTGATCATTGTTTTTAATTGGTTTTGGTCTCAGTGGTTTTATTAATATGTTTCCAAGTTATTCCCCTCATTAAAAAAACAAAATGGTCCTTTTACATGTAAATTTATATTTTGTCACTCTAGTTATTTCATTGTTAGAGGGAAACAAGTGATTAACTATATAACCAATAAATGGATGAAACGGAAGCTACAGCAACTGAGTTTTATTTTTGAATCTTGCATGATTGTGCTTTTCATGAAAAAGGACCACTCTGGAAATTAATATCAGTAACATTTAAATTTTAATGCATGTTTTTTATGCCCCTCTGGGTTGAAGTCCCTTCTATTTTTTAGTTCCACTTTAGTGAACTCAATTCGCTGCTATGATGGTTGAAGGACAGGGCTACCAAACAGACGCAGAGAGATTTAAAGAGTAAAGTTTGTTGATGTTATTAAAATCCCAAGAGGGAATTTCGATAACAGAAACAAATGAAAGCTGCTACACAGACTTAAATCCAAATGTGAAACTGGGCTGAGTCAGAATCCCAAGGTGAGCTAGAAACTAAAGAAACATAAACAGTTGATTGACCCCCCCCCCCACACACACACACACACACACACACCACCACCACCAAAAAAAGGAACTAGCCCTGTAAAGTAGAAAAAAACTATTTTGCTCAAATTTTCACAAAAGGGGTCCAGTGTTACCTCCAATGTTGTTACAACCACCAACAGATCTCTTGTTGTGGTTCTTTTTTCTGCATTGAGGATGATTTACTCACCATTTATTATGGTACGCTTCATACCTTAAATATTAGCAACTTTCCTTTTGGAGTATAGAATAAAGTATTAAATGTGGATTTGGCAAAAGCTTTCTAAACAATTAGAAAATCTCTTCAGCTAAGAGTGTAAAGAAGAAGAACCTCCAAACCCTATTAAGTGCAACAGTTCAAAATAAAGACAGATATATAAACCTGTGTTAACCTAGCCACTAAAATACATTGGAGCATGAGAAACATTTCTTTATTAATGTAGAAATTGGACATTAGTTAAGTAAATATTACAATTCGAGATTGATTTAAAGAGGCCTTTAGCAGTTTTTATAAATGGTGAAATAAATGATGAAAGAATATCTGTTAATATTAAAAAAACAAAGATAAATATTAAATCTGCATATTATAGTTCAATCCCATAGAGATTAACATTGCAAGCTTTGATTCCTACCCGTTAACAATGCAGGGTTAGAACCTAGATTTAATTGATTTTAAATGAATAATGTTTATTTCAGTGGTTAGAAACTGAAAGCTTGACTTATACTTGGAGTGCATCAAGGCTTGGCTTCAATGTGCCTCTTTTGAAAACATGTAACTTCACTTGTACTTAGAAGAATGACTTTTAAACAATTTTTGGTCATAAAGAAGCCTTTGATCATCTGCAAAATAAAAAAAAATCAAGCAAAGAATCTTAACTGTCACTATATCCAAGGTCAAAAAATAAAACTTCTAAAAAGAAACCACTACCTAACTTAATATCTTTGAACTGCACTCATGCATTGCCCCAACAACTAAAGTGCCTGTCCTCTAGCAAAAAGGTTGTTAAAACGATGGATAACATAACTCTAATTAAGTAATGAAATTATTGAAGTAGATATAAGATCTATTAAAGGGGAATAGATGTTAATTTAATTTTGCCCTCCACTCAAAGGTCAACAATTTGGCTTTTTAAAATTTCTGTCTTAACTCATTTAGAAACACTTGTGATGTTAAAAATTTGCCTGATGCTTGCAATGAAAGCAATTAATCGGGTTTTAAGCTCTTGGCCTCTGAAAAACTGTTACAAGTGTTTTTCAAGCCTCTGCTCCTTATAGACTGTGACATGGGGTCGCAGGCTGGGCAGGAAAAGTGGGAAAACAGAGTCACCTTGCCTAGGGGCAAACTTGTTCAGCTTCTGGAGTAACCCAGTGGTGCTGCTGAGGACAAGGAGCCAATGACTCATGCTGGCCCAAGGCCACTGGAGTCTAACACCTTCAGATGGCTATTTGCCCACTGATGGAGAGATTCTTTGAATGCTCATGTACACAGGCTGGGCTTAAAATGAGCAGGTGGCAAAGCTCTGCTGCCAATAAAGACTTCTTTTGTTGAGTGAGTGATCACCGAAAATCGAATCAAAGTTTTCTCTCTCACTCACTTAATAGATGGAATAAATCTTTGATTACAGAAAATAAGTGGAGTTGCTATTGCTCACTCTATAGTTAGGTGTTAATGCTTTCCTGCAAACTATTATCATCTAGTTGGGATACTGTCAATTTATTGTGTGATAACCACATACTATATCATATATTTATTACTATGCAAGTTGTTTACCATTACCTAGAAAAATGATGCAATGTTTTCAAAATATTTTTAACAAAAATCACTTTTGCAATCATTAGCAGAAATTCAACACTTTTTTGAACATCCTTTCACTCTAACTAAACCTGCTTTGCACACATAAAGCCTCTAAAAATCGTCCCATTCTTCTATGCAGAACATCTCAGTTTCTGACAAATTGGATCATAAGTGTCTGTGAATGTCAAATGTCAAGTCTTGTCACAAATTATCCAATAAATTTAGGCCTGGGTTCTATGTTAGTCATCCTGAAGGGTTTGTAATCCAGAGAATATGTGACAGGAGGCAAAGCACCGCTCAGTCCAAGGGTTTCCCTTTATTTAGCTACACCCATTTTTCCATCACCTCTATTTAGCTTTCCTCTTCAGGCTCAAGCAAAGCATCCCTACAGCATTATACAGCACTGCCACTACCATATTTCATTTTAGGATGGCAGCAAGTGTTAGCTGTCCAACACATATGGTAAATTACTTGTAGGTCACTTCATCTTCTAGGGAATTCATATTTCTCAACTAGTGCTTTTTTTACTGCCACTTTCCAAGCCGACCAGTTTTTTGGTGTGCAACTGATAGTTGTCCTGCCAAAATATTCTCCCAACTGGGCCATGGATCTCTGCAGGTCCTCCATAAACACAATGGCTCTCAGTTGCTTCTGTTTAGAATACTCTCCGTTACGCTGAAAGTGCAAAGAAATGATCCAATATCATTTAGAAGTCATTTGTAAGTCTAGTTACTATTTCAAACTAATATGACATTTTTTTTACACCTTATTGATGAGTTCCCATATAATGCCTGATGTAACAGCTGTCTAATGCCACAGAGGACTTGAAGAGTGTTGGTGTGGGTGGGTGTGTGTTTTTGCTTATGTATATCCTCTGTGGTGTGTTGAGATAGTAATTGAGATGCTCAATAACAACAGACTGTGTTTTTCTCTCTCGTGAGTTTAGCATTCATCACTTGAGGTCAGTGAAATCAGGCAAGGTAAAATAGGGCAGAATTGGTCATAGTAGGTTAGGTCCTGCTCTGCCTGAAATCTCAGTGACAATCTCAGAAGGGACAGTGTTTTGATATCAACCACGCGTCAGTGAATACTACATTACTATATGCTTTTCTACTTTTCCATTAAACATCTTTTTATTTAGTTTTGTAAAATGTTCTGAAAAAATAAGATGTGGTTTTATGTGTTTTAAACTTCTAGTGTTTGGAACACATTAGGTGATAATAGAATAGGTAATCAGTTTTGGTCTAATTTATATGCATGGAGCATTTAGATTTTCTTTCTATTAGCATGTTCCCGTTAGTTACGGCCGAACCAGTTTTTCAAAAAGAAGCATTAGCATCAGATTTGGCACACGGCCTGTAAAAAAGTTTTTTTTTGTTGGAGAGATACAACTGTTAAGACTGTGAATATGTCAGTGTGTATGACAATATAAAAGATAAGAATCAAACCTAAATATGCTTTTATGAAGTTCATGTCTCCATGTTTGCAACTTTTATGTATGTTTTGTATCACATGACAACATTAAAATAAAATTAAAACTGAATGAAATAAGAAAAAACACATCACAAAAAACATATAAAGACTAGACAGTTCCTCATCAGTTAACTTGATGCTTCTTTTTGTTGTTTTTTTTTTTCTTGGCGGGAGGGGGTGTTCTGCAGTTCATCCTTTATGGTAACACATGATATTATAAAACAGCTTCGTTTTTTTCATTATGTCCAGTTTAGGCTATTGTTGATTTTTATTATGTTTATTGCAGATCTGTTATACAATTGGGTGTAAAATTGAACATTAACCGAGTTACACATTGTCTTTCTTTCGATTAAGCAGTGAGGAGGGTAGATTTAAAGTTTTGCTTTACGGGATCTTTGACATTGTTAGAATCTCTTTGTAGACAGCAGAGACAACTGGAACAAGGTGCAATATGAGTACAGTAATACAAATACATCAGGAAATATACATATATTGGTAATTATATTAAAGTGTAGGCAATAGAAGCTTTTTTTCCCCACACACATTTTTGTTTCCTGCTATATCTTTTTCTTTTTTGTTTCTTTTTCTTTTTTTTGTTCCCCGTATATTAACACCAACCCAAACAGTGAGTCAGTCAGTTAGTCAATCAATACTGTTTTACAGTTTACACAGACTTGGGTTTGTTTTTGTTTTTTTTGTTTGTTTTCTTTCCCAGAACAATACATTTTTTGAACCATTTGATTTGATTGTGTTAACAGAGAGAGACACCATCCGCTATAAACCTTTTTTTTTTTTTAACGTAGGACAACCTTGAGTGAAATTCTCACTTATTTGGGCATTTGTACAAAGACTGATATCTAAAATGAATAAAATGATTAATGCATTTTTTAGAGAAGTTATTCCAATAGTGGGAACAAATGTAGGCCTATTTCATATGATTATTAGAGCTAAACACTTCTAATTAAAAAGAAAGTTTCCTTTACAAATAGATATAGAGGCAGAAATCGACATGGCAGACCCTGATACTAGAAATCTGCTTACATCAATAGCAAATAGCATCTGTCAGCTAGTCTTCAGTGTGTTTGCAAGAAGAAAGAAAACATATATTAGGCTCAGTCCTAATTCATATCTTAGTTAAATACTGACAACAACTCATGAAACAAAGACTGGTTCAAACCAATAAATTTACAAGCCACTTCTGGTATGTCTCTCCCACTGCTTAGCAGGTACATAATAATGCAGGACGTAGATTTGTGGAAGGTATACTGACCTGATTTAAAACACAAAACCTAAAATAAGCCTTTGAAGTGCAATTTAGCTCTGAAGAAGCACTTTTTCCCTCTTCACTTTTGTTGAAGTGTTTTGCCTGAGGGGAAAATCTTAAGGTATAGAATATAGTGAAAATTTTCCACAGTTTAGAGTTATTTTTAGTAATGTGATATTTTAGAATTACATGGAATAATTGGAACCCTAAAAACATTTTTATTGCTTGGAAATCATGACAAAAAATCTAAACAGAATGCCAATTTCATACGATGTTGTTGGAGAGATACAACTGTTAGACTGTGAATATGTCAGTGTGTATGACAATATAAACGATAAGAATTAAACCTAAATATGCTTTTATGAAGTTCATGTCTCCATGTTTGCAACTTTTATGTTTGTTTTGTATCTTCTAGGAGTAAAATTTACCATAGTTTTGACAAAAGCAACAAATTAGAAATAATCAGCTACCCCTGGTGTTGGCATATTATTTCACAAACCTTCATTCTGTCATAGCTTTTCATATGGTTTGCAAATATTTCAAGCTTCCATGTGACATGTTGGAAAGTGAGTCAGAGTACAGCTTCTAAAACAGGCTTTTTCTTAATGCATTAACATAGAAGATTTATTGCCATTTTCAATAGTTAAAAATAATATATACAAGGAAAAAAAAGTAGAAAAGAATAGTATTACATGTTAATATTTTTTAGGGAAAACATTTTTGTTAACATATTGTCACCTCCCTGCATTGATAGATTGTTTTTGTTTGCAGTATTGTGTCTACTAAATAGTAATCATTAATATTGCAAATTTCCTCTGGCTTTCATCATAAACACAACCATTTCCAACACTCGCATTTCCAACACTCATTATTGAATAAGAAAGTACTTAAGAGCTCTCCTGTAAGATTTTCCAAAGCTGCAGCATGCATCGAGATTGATCTTTGACACGTTCTCTTTGCTCTTATCTTTATCTTCTCTTCAAGAGCCAGATATGTGGCAAAGGTCATCATTTTCAATTTGTGTAAATTGTCCAGTGATTTCAAATAATCTGCAACCATGCACTGGAAAACTGTCCTCAAGGGCTTTAGAAGCAAAACAGGCCAAAGCACCACAGATCATCTGCTGAACGTAATTGTGGCATAGAATGCCATTTAAATTACTCTTCCTTTGTTTAAAGTCTGACTTATGTGGATGGCTAGCTGATGAAAAACTCATTACTTTTCTTATCTCACTAAAGCATGCAATTGTTGTTTAAGTCCCATATACTTTTTTAAAACTCCAAACATTTATGTCTGTGCTAGTGGGGTCTGTCCTAGTAGTGTGCTAAATTCTTTTTGCTCCCCAACATTTCTGGAAGTCTAGCAGGACTGTAGCATTTAGGGTGCAACTCCCTGTGCCAGCTTCAAATGAGTGGGCCCTGCTCTTTGACTCAGCTAGGACTTGTTGTTTGTTTGTTTAAAAAGAGGAAAAAAATTAGCAGCAAGTAGCTTGACATCATGTCAGCTCAATCCCTTTATTTTTAGCATCGTGACATCTCAGCACCAGTAAGTTAGAATACTTTTCATTTTCATGATAGTTATAAACATGCACTGTGACTCTTTATAAAACAAACTCTCTTGAAACTGTTTATGAAGGTCATCTAGGGCTAACTTTATTATCTGTTTATTTTTTGGAATTCACTTTAGGTTTGAGCAATTGGTCACAATCTCTTGTTGGCTTGACCCCTCTTTCTTTGTCAGTGAAATGCAATGACATAGAAACAACAAAAAAACACAACTACATTTTTATGTGTCCTTGTATGACCTTGACAGAAACACTCATTGATCTATAACAAATGCAGTTATTAGTAAAAACAAATAATAGATTTTTTTTTTTTTAAGTGAGGCTCCTTAGTATCACAAGGCCCTCTGTGTTTGCTCAGTTAACACAGCAAAAAAAGAATAAAACAATAGTTTAATAATTAATATAACAAAGCACCAAATAGTTTTATTATTTTTTTAGGAATGTGAATAATATAGCCTCATGATATAAGAAACAACATTAAGTGAGTTGTATTGATTTCAGGCTTAACTTTCTATACTTTTGAAATTGTAAGAAGCTTGAGTTTTGACAAGTGCTGAATTATTAACAGACTGAGGAATAGCTACTAAAAAGGAGGGTGCAGTGAAGCACATTGAAACAAATGTTATAAGCTACATGGATCATAATGATCATAAAGTATCCTTTTTTGTGCTTTATAGGTTGATTCTTATCATTTAAGCTATGCTCTGCAAACTGTACCTTAAAACCTTTACTGAGGAGTTCAATAGAATGAACCAGACTAACATAAATGAAATCATATGTTGAGTCTACTGGAACCAAACCTGTTTCCTTTTCAGACCAACAGACATTACTGAAAGTGAGTAATGTCTGCAAGCTTTTTACTGCTGGATTCATGTGAGATGCTTCTTTGTGTTCAAGTCATTTATAAGGCTGGCATTGCAGCTGCTACATGATCTAAACATCTTGTAGAATAAAGTCTTTATCAGGAGAACATGTCTCCTTCATTTCATTCATTATGCATAAGCTTTAATTCAGGTGGTGACATAATGTTGCCTGAGGAGTTTACTGACTGCTTGAACCTTTTAATGCTGAACAGTGTTCTTTCGATTTCCGACATATTAAGTCATGACTTTTTTTATTTAGTCTCTATACCCCTGAGGGAGAATCAAATTGTGTAAGCTGTATGGTAGCTTGCAATTGCTGGTATATTTTATATGACTGAATTGATATGAGGAGCCTAAATTTTCAATGACTGTTTTGCCTTTGTGTTCAATCTCTTACTGTGCCTACAATGCAACAGTCTCTAGAAGAACAAAAAACTACAGAAAATGCCAGCCGTTATGTAGACTGACAACTACAAGCTTTCCCGGACTGTAAAAGGCAGCTGTAAAACGACCTGCTGCAATCATTTTTTACACTGCTGACAGTCAATCTTTAAAGACCGCCAAGTAGGAGATGAAATGTGGGAAACAAGTACTGCATTTAAATTGTCTTTTTTTTTTTATCTAATAATCCCTCAAAAAAAAAAAGAAACCTATTTTCAAACATAAAAAGTTCAGCAATCACATTTTGTTGTTATGACCTTCGTCCTGGAAAGTATAAACTAATTACAGAAGCCTTAAAAAGACCACCATCACAACATGTCCTCCAAACTTTGCATTATAGCACCATTATAGTATTTTTCTGGTTGCCAGTCAGTGAGTAAGTGGAGTGGCCAGCCCATACAAAGTACAAAACCCTCTCTTTAGCTGTCATGTTTGAAAGCTTGAAAGCCTTTCTTTTCAAGTGCAGGAATGGCTATTATTTGTCTTGCAGGGCTTGAAAGCTTTCAGCTACCACCTCTAGCCAGGAATTGCTTTAATTCATTGAAAAAAACACACAAAACAAAAAAAAACAGGACAATACCATCTTCTTTAGAAGGAAAAAAAAGTCAGTATAGTATATGAAAGAGGGAAAATGTTTTATTCAATGGACTGAAGACGACTGTTAAGTGTAGCTAAGCTAATTGGAATATAAACTGAATGACAAAAATAAAGCTAAAAAAAAAACAGTATGCCTTGGCATATGCTGCAAGATGTATCTACAGATAATAGAAACCGTTGGAATTGGTACAGATTTAGAGCTACTTAATGTGTCACCATGTTATATCCTTAATAACATGTAGGGCTGGGGTGTAAAACAATACTAATATACATTATGGTAGACACCTGAACTGTATCCAGAAAGAGTTAGTCCAATAGAATGTTCTATAATTTAATTGAAGTCCATACCAGAACACAACATTATGGGGGATGTAGGTAGGATAAAGGATTCAACTTTTTAGCTATCCAGAGCCAAGCTAAGCAAGATTGGTGGTATGGCTTAGCTCTCTTTAAAGGTTAAAGGTTATGTTTAACTAGGTAGCACAAGACCTTTTTAGCCTTTACAGGTTTTTTCTTTTCAGAAAACTGAATATCAAGCATTCAGTAGTTAAATAAAAAGAGCACATTTTCTATTGAGCTCAAGAGTGCAATTTTATTTCTAATGGTATAAAAAAAAGTTATAAAGCTATACACAAAACATGTCTATTCGAGCCGTCTTTACTTAGTTGTTTATTTTTTCATTTGCATTTATTGATTCAGACTCAGAAGGGGCTAAAAAAAATTTTAAAAGCACACAGCTTCATAAATACTTCATGTTGGCCGTATTTGTCTTCTTATTTTCTTTTCAGCAAAACATCTACAAATGGTTTTGGTTCTCGGGATGCTGTTTGAAAGCAATATGTTTGTACAATACAATAGAATTGAAATATCTTTACTGTCCCTCGGCGGGGAAATTTACAGTAGGTGTACCAGCAGCAAAGTGACAGGCAAATTCAAACATGTAGACTCCCACAGAGATAGTAATATAAAGATAGTGTAACAATAAGAGACTATACAGATGAGGAAAATTTACAGAATCAAAAATATATTGTTTGGTTATTAAAAAACCCAACTGTATCCTCAGATTAGAAAACATTCACAGCTTACTTTCATAACTGAAAAGAAACATACAAGATGCTCATCTATATGTGTTAAATAGACACAACACATTGTTTGCAAGAAATAGTTTGGTTCTGTTGCCTTTTTGAAGGTAAACACAAATGTTAAATTGTTTTTTATTAACAGCTATTGAGAACCTTGGGTTTCTACGAGACAAAACTGATATATATTGAAAATTGTTTCTTTGTTGATGTGTCATTTCAGGCAGCATGTTAGATACATCTTCATAACTTTTGCTCATAAAATATCATCATACTCCAATTAAACAGTGTGTGTGTTCTTGTTTTTAATAAACTGAGGGGGCCCATTTTTTTGTAAATATGTCACATAGTGGGGAACAACTGCTGCGTGTGGGGCCGACCCTGTGTGTGTTTGTTGAATGTGTGTGTCTGTGTGTGTGTGTGTGTGTGTTTCCCTGTACATGATAACTCATTTTCACAAGTTGCTATTAGAGGTGTTAATAATCTATTTTTAAAGGTAATATGTGGTGTAATGAGGGGACTTACACATCCGAAAGATTTTTTTCCTTTTGAATACAGCTGTTGATTACTAAGTAAAGGGAATATAAATGTTTTCTCGGACATACTACTATTCCTGTACTCATTAGTGCCACCGTATTTATCCTGGATTAAAGTCAAATAAGATTTATTTTGCGAGACTGTGCTTGTTTAAGAAGTTTAATAAAAAATAAAAAAAAAACTTCAATAAGCTGAGAATGCTTATTGCATATAACTGTATTGTGTTGCTTATCAGAGTTAATAATATCATGAAATTGGATTAGTGCAGGAATCTTTTTATTATATCTGTTTACACAAAACAGTGCATCGTATTAACTTTTTTCTTTTACCTGTTCTCTCCTCCCATATGTCGTGAATTTTAGAGTCCCAGACCATTTACCACTATTTCTCACCCTCCTATTATAATCACTCAGAGGAGAGGAGGAGAGGCTTAACAGTCTCTCATTGCTCCCTCCGTCATTCTACCTTCGTCGGACACAGCAAATTGATTTTAATCAGGCAATAAAAGCAGATCTGATCCTCCCTCTGTTGACTCACTTTCAGGCCCCAAAGAGGCTGACCTGATCGACTCCTTTGATGGATTTTGCTCATAACTGCCAATAGCCCAGATTCAATAAAGACAATCTCTTTCATTTTAGTGGCATTCAAAAAGGTTGATATGCGATAGGGTTTCAACTGTTTATTTATTTGTTTATTTGAGATGTACAACCCTTTAACCCCGTACCTAGAGATATTTCTGAATTCATTGGGTTAATAGCTTCAAATTCAAGTGAAGGAATCATGCTGTTCAATTTCTTTTTGTTCTCTTTCTCTATTTTTCAGCCTTCTTAGTCGTGCTTGTGCCATTATTCTTGTCCTCTGTCATATTTTTGTGCAAGATACTGAGAAAGGAAGAAAATCCTTCTCCGGAGGTCATACCTATGACATTTTAGAGAGAAACTTGAGTACCTGGAAGGTACCCATCCATGAGGAGAACATGCAAACTCATGCAGAAAGATTTCGGAATGGTTTGGCCTAGGACCTTTTCTGCTTAAGTAATCAGTGCTTCCAACTGCACTTCCGTGAAGTCCCATGATTTTATTCATATATATTATCATCTCTGTGAAGGATTTGGGTTCACCACTCTTTATAAACTTGTTTTATTTGAGACTCACTGGAGGATCAGTCATGCTATCTAAAACAATACATAACATAACAAAAGTGTGCATCAGCTTTACATTAAGAACTAATGGAGGAACATTTCCTTTAAAAGTTCTGACAGATCTACCAGGTCAAAGCAGCACCAGACTGTTACACAATCATCACCAAGTAAGATATTTTGTTAAATTATTTTGTTCTAACTAGTTTTATGTCAACACTAAAGGGTTGCAGACTTTACACAAAGGTTTATTTTTATTTTGCCAAGTCACTAGATATTTAAACAGAAGCTCTGGGAATCCTCATGATGTTTTTAAAGCAAATATGAGATGGGCCTTTTGCTGTTTTTGGTCAACAGCAGCTTTTGTCTGGGGAGTATCAAAAAATATGGTTATTAAAACTGAATACATTTGCACATAATGCAAAGGTTGGTTAAGATAACATTCACTGTCTGAACAGTTTCTACTTACAAACCACCACTCTAATGAACAGCTGACTCTAACCCACAGTTTAAGGAGCAACTCCTGTGCAATAACCCATTTACTCTGCTTGTATTTAGCCCCTGTTTAGTGATAACCACTAATTTATTAAAAATTCATTAATTTACTCATGCATTATTTGGAATTTGCTCATTACACTACTGTTCTATTGTTTTAATCTTCCCATGTCTATTTATAGTATGTATATACTGTATGTGCCCTCTATCCTGTAGCCTAGGAACATTATGAGCACTGTACAATCCAAAGTCAATTCCTCATTTTTGTTCCTATACTTTGAAAATCAAGCTAATTCTGATTAATAAAACATAATGTGTGAACAGTTTTTTTCTTAAAAAGCCTCATGTAGTCTTTGACCTACTCATAGTATATATGCATTTCCTGTTAAGCTGATTGTAAAGATTCTAGTTTAGATAAATACAATTTAGCACCAAAATTACCCAAATTAAGTATGATTTGGCTTAATCCAATTGCTAAATATTGGCTCAACTGCTTCTAATTATATCCTTGGCATGGTAAGAATCTGCAACCCTCATTTTGCAGCATTTAGATCCTAAGATGCTTCGGTCAAATTTGCTAGAATAGTCTAAAGAGTGTGACAAGCAATTGCACAATAAATCTGTAAAGGGGCTAAATACCTTTTTCCAACAGTTTATCCTGATGAATAAGTTGTTTTTATTCAGACTTTTGGCTTAATTTATAATATTTAATTAACAACCAGATGAGGTCTGCTAAATTACATAAAACAAAGAAAGAAATGAAAAATTATTGAAAACATAGAAAGGGAGACTTGAAAGCATTATTTCATGTCTCATTCATCTCACACAATTCAAAGCACAATCAAATTTGCATGCAGTATATTGGCATGAAATCCCTGAAGCTGTGATATTCAGAATCCGTCTATGAAAAATAATTTCCATTTTAAAATGTGGCCTTTAAAGAACGTTAAAGGGCAAATGCAGCCCCGAGGTCAGTTGTTTTCGTTTGTCCTTTTTGCATCTTTGATTTGGCTTCAGATTTTATATAGCTACATTTTTTCTTTGCTATCTCACAAATGATTGTGTCATGTTTCAGTTTTTGAATACAAACCAATGCTGTGAAATTGCATTTAAACTAAAAAGGAAAAACTAGTTAAAGAGGAATTTAAAAGAGCTATCGAGGTACAATAGGTCAAAAAAATAAATATTCATTTTATTGAATCCATTTTTCATTTAAAAATACTACAGTGGTGAATGTTTTAAACTATTCTTCATACAGCACAATTTCTGAAGGCACAAAAACACTATTCTTTTTGCTCTACAGCTATGGAAGTGAATTTAGTTTTCTTTTTTGGGAGGTATTAATGTAGCCAGATTAATCTCTGCTTCAGGCCAAGATGTAGAAGGCACTCTGTTCCCAGCTTTGTTCAACAAGTCTTATGTTTTTCTTATCATATCCTCATTCTCATTAGCTCCGAGACCTGAGGCATATAACCAGCACATACTAAGAGATCCACATATGTGAATGCTAGAAAGTTAATACACAAATGGTGTGTGATATTTTGTAAATTAGTGTGAACATCGCTAGGATTTCAACTGAGATGTTTGTGATTGACTTATTTACAGAGGGTTTGAATAATAACAAATCATTATCAGGATGTAACCCCCCGACTCCCCCAAAAAAAGAAAAGAAAAAACTCCTTAAGGACAAAAACCAAAGAAAGGATTTAGATTTTAATAAGTCTGACATAAACAGCAGAAATGATTTTTTTAAAGTCATATTTTAGGTTATTGAAAGGATATTAAAACAAACAGATTTTTATGATAGAATAAATATTTAAAATTGATCATGAACAATTTTTAAATAAACAGCATCCCTTTTTTAGCCATCAAAAAGCTTCTGACATAATTGGAGATGGGTATTTATCCTTACGGAATTTGGATGACCCATTTAAACCAATGGATCTCCTGAAACAAGTAAGGTTTCTGAGCATGGTCTGTGATTTTTAAATATGGTATAGGTTGATGGTTATTCTGTTCTTTTGTAATAACTGTCCAGTAAGAAAATCATGTCTTGTCTCTCATTCTGGCATCATAGCCAAATCTCCCTTTCAGATATAAGGAAACTAATTTGAAAGGTTAGTATCAATGAAGAAACTCCAAAACATGAGCCTATTATAGAAGGGAAGATGCTGAAACTGTGGATACATAACAGACAAAAGCATGGACTTGGGGAATGTATGTGTATG
>JAUZNJ010098782.1:0-48102 GCA_034780135.1 Jordanella pulchra
TAAGTAAGATAGGATAAATGGTAATATGAGTAAAATATGATTAAAGTAGAATAACTTATGTACACTTTAATCCAACAATAAGGATTTTACTTAAGAGTGTGTTATCTACAACGATTTTAGGTAAGGGATTGTGGATACAGTATATTGGACAAATGAAGATCCGAATCACCCAATTCTGAGCAGGAGGAAAACCACAGCGAAGCTATAGCTATTAGGAGGTATTAAAAGGGGTTGATATGAGAGAGAAGAAGGTTGACATGGAAAAAAGGATCAGCTTCAGAGAGGTCCAAAGACAACAGTTACACATAATATTTATTTCTGTACAGAGTAAGTGAGTAAAATTTGTTTTTTATGTTTGATCAATAGTTTAAGGCCATATGTCCCCCTTTGCTTTATGAAATAGGAAAGAGGATTTTTTGCTGCTTAAGAAAAGTTACTCAGTAACTTTTATTTGAATTACATTTTCCACTGCCAACTACCCCTCTGAACACCATCCCTGCCAGCCACATGTGTTACTTATTAACTTGTTGAGATGCTTATCTCTTATATTGGAGTTTGGTACAAAACTCTTCAGTGACTATCCGTTTTCAGGCAAGCAGGGCTTTTGGTAACATTTGAGTAAGTGACTTTTATTGCAATTAATGTATAATGTTGGGGATAAAACTTTTTTATTTAGTTGTTTTGCGTAAAAACTGGTACTTTTATAAGTGAAACTATGCTGATGAAGTTCACATTGTATAATTTATATGCTATATTTTTCTCTCCCAATTTAGGAGCCATGCCTGTGCACCATGTGGGTGGCATATGTGTGTTTTTTAGTTTGTTTCAGATTTTCTTCACTCTACCCTCTGATGGGGGAAACATTTTGGTGTACCCTGTAGATGGCAGCCACTGGATCAACATGAAGATCCTACTCGAAGAACTTCATGCCAGGGGACATAACATCAGTGTTATCAGGGTCTCGAAAAGCCGACTCATTGCTGAAAAATCCCCCCTCTATACCACTATTACAGTTAAAATGGATAAAGATGTGAAGGGGTTCTTTAATGAGTTTATACAAGATCAAATGAAGGTATGTGGTTTGGATATTATAGATATTTTTTCTGTGTATTTTTTTTTTTATTTATGAAACATGGTGCTAGTTTCTTTTTTATTTTGATCATAGGTGCTCAAAAAAGGGACTTCACTACTGACATTTTTCAGTCGCACAAAGAGGTTTTTATCCTTCATTGATCAAGCCCACACCCTATGGCGTGATGTATTATCACAAATCTTTGAAGATACAGATTTGGTTCAAAAGTTAATAGATACCCACTTTGATCTGGTTCTCACTGATCCAGGAATAGGACCAGGTGTTGTGTTAGCTAAATATCTGAAACTTCCACTAGTCCTCAACGTTCGCTGGATTACAAGTGGAGAAGGCCACTTTGTGTTGGCTCCCTCACCCCTCTCTTATATCCCAGTGATTCCAGGATCTGGATTAACAGACAAAATGGACTTCATCCAGAGAATCAATAACATTTTATTTTATAGCCTGATTAAGTTTCAAGAGACATTTGTGGTAGGACCATTATATAACGCTGTGTGTACTAAATATATTGAGGGGGGATGTGACATTGTCTCACTGCTTCAAGAAGCAGATATTTGGCTATTCAGGTCTGATTTTGTGTTTGAATTTCCCCGACCAACAATGCCAAATGTTGTCTACATCGGAGGGTTCCAGTGTGGGCCTGCACAGCCTCTGCCACCTGACCTGGAGGAGTTTGTTCAGAGTGCAGGGGAACATGGAGTCATTATCATGAGTCTAGGAACTTACATTGACAGTTTACTAGAAGAAGTTGTGGATGAAATTGCCAGTGTTTTTGCTCGGATGCCCCAAAAGGTAAATATGATCTTCAATTATCTTTATCCTTTAAAGCTTTCAGATGATGACAAGCCTCATTGTACTTATCAATTCATCAAATTTAGACCATTTGATTCAAGTTTTTTCAGAAATGTTACTTATAGTGCATTTAATTTACCTCTGAAGTTGGAGGTTGCGGTAATGTATTCTTCAAAATGACAAGATTGTAATTTTCTCTTTGTGTCCACCAAATGTTTCCAGCATTCTAAATTCTTCACCATATCTTCCAACTACGAACACTGTTACAACCAAAACAATTATAAAACCTCTTTTCTATACAGGATTTTGCACATATACATAAAGCTATAACAGTTTGTCTAATAAACACCAAATAGTTGTACATTTGTTTGTACGAGAAACTTTATAACTTTGTTGTTAAAACACATGCTGATGTCATAGGTTACAGCCAAGGGAAGAGAGAAAAAAAAACAATGGTTAAGCAACTATACCTGTGGTAAACAGCCTAATCAAGAATATTGAAAGTCTACATAATACATAACAGAATCCCCACAAATCTCATGATCTAAGGTAGTTCATGAGTAATAATCAGACATTTTCAATACATGCAACGAGTCATCACCATAAATCGTCTTTTTTTCAAATAAAAAATGTAATAATTAATAAACCTCAGTAAACATATTTAATAATTGGGCCATGTGTTATTTTGCATATATTTTATAGGCTAATTTGTTTTGATTTCTGTGTGGAATAGCTTTAAGGTTACTGGTGTATAGTTTGAATTAAATGTTGGATTACAAAGAGACAGAGGGAAAAAGAATTCATTCTAAACATAAACTCCAAGCAGTCACTGATAGAGAGGACAGGATTTAACTTGATGCACTTACACAACAAAAAGGCCAAATCTGTATAGGCCTACTGTAATTACAGTCACAAAAAAAAGATATTTTCTGGTTTACATGTTTAAAACTGCATATCATGCAATGATATCGTAACCATTGTTTTCCTTTTCATTCTTTATGTACTTTGAATCAGGTTATTTGGAAACACAAAGGGAGGCGTCCCTCTACTTTGGGCAACAACACTCTAATAGTAGACTGGATGCCACAAAAGGACCTCCTTGGTCACCCGCAGATCAAAGCATTTGTGGCTCATGGAGGAACAAATGGAGTCCAGGAAACCATTTACTATGGAGTCCCTGTTCTTGGCATTCCCTTGTTCTTTGACCAGTATGACAACCTTTTACGTTTGCAGGAAAGAGGAGCAGCAAAGATTATTCAGCTTCATGAATTCAGTGGTGACACCTTTGAGAGAGGTGTTAAGGAAGTGCTCTATAAAGACAGCTATAGATATAATATACAAAAACTATCAAGTTTACACAGAGATCAGCCAGTAACACCCATGGATCAGGCCACTTTTTGGATAGAATATGTGATACGCCACAAAGGGGCCCCTCATCTGCGTACAGAAGCTTACAGGATGCCTTGGTACTCATACTATTGTTTGGATGTATTAACCTTTTTAATTACTTTTCTAACTGTGCCCTTATCTCTTGTTTTCGCCGTTTTTAGATTTCTATTCTTTAGAAGGGGAAAAAGCAGAAAAGTTAAACAGAAATGAGAATGATAATTGAATAGTATTAACTGTTTGTATGAAGAAATATCTTTGTCTTAAAGTACTTTCTACAGCGCCTGAATTCATACCCCTTAAAGTTTGTCAATTTTTTAAGTAAAAACTACGCATCTCAATATATTTGATTCAAGTTCTCTGGGAGGGATAAAAACCAAAAGTGTGTTATTTTTTACTCATTTATAGTCCTTTTTTATAGACTGCAACTACAGTTTGCAGGATGTCTCTCCCAGATGTACAAATCTAGATGTCAAATAGGTATTGGACATTTCTATTCTTCTTTGATGTAACCTTTGTTATAAATAATAAACAGCATCTGTAAACCTCGGTTTTACAGGCTGCTGAATAAATTTTGTAGAATTGGTTTGGACTTTTATTTGGCTATTATAAAATATAAATATGGTCTGATTTGTGAAATGCATGTATAATTGTTGTCTATTACAGCATAGTTGGGTCTTTGTATTATTTTAGGGGTTTGGAATTGGGCCTGTTGCAGGTGGTGCTGGTAAGCCTAATACTGCTACTGCTTAAAAGCTGCAAAGCGTACAGCAAAAGGAAGGTATTCTGCAATTTTACCTCTGCTGATTTGGTTGTTTTCTTTTAATTAGATTTTTTTGTGAGACTTTTTTTTTTTTTGGGCCTGAAATTATTGTTGTTCATTTCTGGGCTCTGATTAATCTTATTTTGGTTTCTTATTTTTAGTTATTCATTTTCATGTTTCATTTCTTTAAATTAGCAAGTTTTTTATTGTTATAAGCAAATCGTTTCGTGGTCTACTTCAGTGTTACTAGCCATATAATATCATGGTATCAGCAAATATGTGGTAGGCTTAATGAGTATGGATTGGCATTACATAAACACAGAAAGATAAAGGAAAATCACAGTGACAGTATAATGACATTAAAAGAAAACGCTCAAAATTTGTACCACAGAGAAATGAACTTTTATTGTGTTTTTCATGGCATACTTAGAACATCGAAAGACATGTATACTCTTGCTGATAATTAATAAAAAAACATAGCGAGACTGAAACTTTTGTCTGTCTATTCATTTTAAATCCTGTGATTACAAACGGCAGGTCAGTAAAGGTGTAGAGTGGCAGCCCTGCCCGCCTGAAGCTTAAGTTATTTTCCCCAAACAGTAGCATCTTCCTTTACATCACCTCCCAACAACGGCATATGTAAAGTTAATGTATGTGATTTATAACATAGTGCGGACACACGGGGGCGCTGTGGATCACATGGAGTAGGAGAGCAGAAGAAGGGTTTAACAAAGTTCTACATCCAATATGTGGTCTCAAGCTTATATTAATAGAGTAAACACGGCAGGATGTTCTGTTTCCTCTCTCCAAACATTGAAAAAAAATGTAGCTGTATCTCCCCCCCAAGCAGCGGCATCTAGCGTGGTATTTTCACTGGCATCTCCCCCAAAGCAGCTTTGTGGGTTAGTGGCGCCGCTGCAACACGTGAATTACTTGCTGCTTTTACAGGGGAACAAGTGTTAATTTCTTTGTGTCAAACATCTTGATAGTTCCAGTCATTCATCAGTACAATGATTCTACCAGGTGTTACAGGGCCGGCCCTCGTTATCTACGGCAGCCCATGAGGTACATATAAAATATAAAAAAAACCTCTAAAACATTACGAAGTGGAACAAAGCAAAATATAACTCACCAACAATGCTGATCTAAACAGACACACATCCATAAACAATCTGCAACATTCTTAATTTAGAAAACTGACTTTAAGTAGTTTACAAATATAAATTATGTAGACAACTTGTTTTAAATGGTTCACTATCCATTACACACACACACACCCACATTTATTCAGGGAGTTTTTATTTGGAAGATGCCTTATAGTTTATCTGGGGGGCAAAATTTTCATTTTGCTTATTTTGTTTGCTGTTTTCTTAGCTTCTATTTTTGATTAGTTGAATCTTTTCATATTCCTTTTGATTAATGTATGCCTTGTATTTTTTGTTCTTTGCTAATAATAGATTCATTTTCCTATTTTCCCTGTTAAAGTTATTCCCAAAAATACATATTCTAGTCCACAGAGGGAGTGCTACAGGATAAGTTGCAGTTGTTTTTTTATTTTTTATTTTTTGTGTGTGTGTGGGAATAACTGTTGTGGCACTTTTTGTGTAGCATTATATGCTAGATGACTATGAATTCTGTATTTCAGTAAAATGTTTTTACCAAGGGGCTTTACATTTTCTAAGTTGTACATGTTGGGAAATGTTGTTTTTGAAAGGCTAAGGTGTATAACTTTGCAAACATTGCATAATTGACTTTGCCTACCACTTGACTTTACAGGGCAATGTAGCCAGTTTTGTTGAGCCATAATATGTGTGGCATTTTAAATTTGCTGTCGGTGTCATTGTATTGTTTAGATTTTATTTTCCAAGACTTAAATAGTGTGTATTCAGAAAACACCACTAAAGTTTGAAATAATAAAGTTAACAATTTTGTTGTTCAGCTAATTAACGAGATAAAGACGTACATGACAATGATTATTCTTGTAATATAAATAAAACTCTTTTCAATACTGCGCCAAAAAAGTTGATTAAAAGAAGCGCATATAACTTAAAAATGTGTTTATGCTACCAATTGCTAAGTGAACAGTAATTGTCAGGGTCCTGTCTTTCCTCTGTAGCTTCCTGATCCGTCACCTTGGCACCCTTGGCACTTTGTACTGCATTAACCAGCCAATTCTCAAAGCAAAAAATCGGTATTCTCAAACAGCTGCTACTGTTTATATTTTGACTAAACTCATGTAAACATGCTAAATAACACATTAACAACAAATGTTAATATTGGTGTTACCTGCTCCTGGTAAGTAGAAATCATTTTGTTGGAAGCTGAAAAACAATGGATCAGGCTTTTACTGAAGAGCATGTTATCTGAAACTATTGGATGTGAGGGATATTGGACAAATAATGGGATGAAGATCTGAATCACTAGATCCTGAGCAGACGGAAAACCACAGAGAAGCTTCATAGATATTGGGGGGTATAAAAAAGGGCTATCAGCTTCACAGAAGACAAAAGACAACAGCTTTACATAGTACCTCCTGATAATGTATGACATCATAAAGTACCTTAAGATTTACTATCTTACTATATAATATCTCTTCCTTTCCTTTATAAAATAGACTAGAATATTTTTTCCTGCTTAATATACAATAACTGAGCGACTTTTACTTAAAGTAACATTTTGCTTAGATAATTTTTACTTTTATTTTAATGTCATTTTGCACTATTAGCTTTGTATTTTTATCTGAGTTATTTATTTTTTTGCACTTTTTCCACCTTTGCCAAGCACCAAGCGCTTAAAAGAGTGATCTGGTGCTGTGACATGTCAGTCATCTGAAGGGGCCCCTAGTGGACCCAATCGGATTTCAGGGAGGTCCAGTCCCCCCACCTAATCAACCTACCCCAACTCCACCCCTGCCAGCCACATGTGTTGCCTATTAACTTGGTGAGGGCTTATCTCCTACATTGGAGTTTGAACACAAAGATTTTCAGTGACTATTTGTTCTAAGGCAAGCTCAGTTTTTGGTCATTTCTGAGATGGGTAAGTGACTTTTATCTAAATCATTGTATAATGTTTCAGATAAGACCTTTTTGTTACATTTTTTGAATGAACATTTGGCTATCGTCTTTTTTTATTTTTCTCTCCCAATTTAGGAGCCATGCCTGTGCACCATGTGGGTGGCATATGTGTGTTTTTTAGTTTGTTTCAGATTTTCTTCACTCTACCCTCTGATGGGGGAAACATTTTGGTGTACCCTGTAGATGGCAGCCACTGGATCAACATGAAGATCCTACTCGAAGAACTTCATGCCAGGGGACATAACATCAGTGTTATCCGGGTCTCCACAAGCTGGTACATTGCTGAAAAATCCCCCCTCTACACCGCTATTACAGTTAAAATGGATAAAGATGTGAAGGGGTTCTTAAATGAATTCATACAAGACCAAATGAAGGTATGTGATTTGGATATTATAGATATTTTTTTCTTTGTATATTTTTTATGTATAAAGCTTGGTACTAGTTTCTTTTTTTATTTTCATTTTAGGTGCTCAAAAAAGGGACTTCAGTGCTGACTTTTTTCAGTCTCACCAAGAAGTTTTTATCCTTCATTACTGAAGCCCACACTCTGTGGTGTGATGCCTTATCACAAATCTTTGAAGATCCAGATTTGGTTCAAAAATTAATAGATACCCACTTTGATCTGGTTCTCACTGATCCTGCAATAGGACCAGGTGTTGTGTTAGCTAAATATCTGAAACTTCCACTAGTCCTCAACGTTCGCTGGATTACAAGTGGAGAAGGCCACTTTGTGTTGGCTCCCTCACCCCTCTCTTATATCCCAGTGATTCCAGGATCTGGATTAACAGACAAAATGGACTTCATTCAGAGAATCAATAACATTTTATTTTATAGCCTGATTAAGTTTCAAGAGATATTTTTAGTAGGACCGGTATATAAAGCTATGTGTGATAAATATATTGAGGGGGGATGTGACATTGTCTCACTGCTTCAAGAAGCAGATATTTGGCTATTCAGGTCTGATTTCGTATTTGAATTTCCGAGACCAACAATGCCAAATGTTGTCTACATCGGAGGGTTCCAGTGTGGGCCTGCACAGCCTCTGCCACCTGACCTGGAGGAGTTTGTTCAGAGTGCAGGGGAACATGGAGTCATTATCATGAGTCTGGGAACTTATGTTAGCAATTTACCAGAAGAGGTTGTGGATGAAATTGCCGGCGTTTTTGCTCAGATGCCCCAAAAGGTAAATATGATCTTCAATTATCTTAATCTTTTAAAGCTTACATATAATGACAATCCTCAGTGTACTAATCAATGCATTAAATTTGGACCGTTTGACTTATGTTCCTTTCAGTAATGTTGCTTATGGTGTATTTGATTTACCTAAGAACTTGAAGATTAGAGTAATGTATTATTCAAAACATTATTATAACTTCCTGCTAATGGACACAAGTACAGTACTCTCCATTCTTCTTCATATCTGACCTCTACTGCCACTTTTACAACCAAAACAATAATAAAAACGTTGTTGCTGTAAGTAGCAGTCATCTTGAATATAGAAGTTGGGTATGGTTGTGCTGCTGAGGCTTTCCTACTCAGAATCTTGACTTAGGAGAATGTTCCAGTTAAAATGTCGTAGTCAGAAATTCAGACTTCTGAGTTCAAAGAACCACACCATCAGAAAACTATATCTATACAGCAGGCCCAGGCAGCCTTTTTAACATGGAGTGCCAAAATTATTTTTTTTTTTAATCTTTGAGAGTTCCAATCAACAACCACTATCACTTAAAATAATTACAATATTTAACATCTAAACCACAAATGCATTTCCCTTTCTCTCTTTTTCTCCTTTTATTTATTATTATTCTCAGAAACACAGCCAATCAATACTAATCTGTGTCTTTCTGATATGTACTGTATTATATACAACGTTAGTGTTTTTAGATGTTTTAAGCAAATACAATATAAATAACTTAAAAAAACAGCAGACTGGTTTTCATCTCTTTTAAACAACACATTTCATCAGAAGAAAACCACTATTGAACAATGATAGAGGAAACATCTTCTGATTTGGCTGACAAAAAACTCATAGAAGCAGAGGAGTCAATGGCAGAGGACAGGATGTCCATGTGACTGTGGGTTGGAGAGAAAGATGTCGAGCATGTTCCTGAACTTATTAGTTATTAAGTTCAGGCTCTGTCCAGACTTCCATCTGTCTAATCATCCTTCTACCTGTGATCTTTTTCATCCCTAATGTCACATCTCTTATATTGTCCTGTTGCAGTTTGCTTTCCAGCCTCTTCCCATATGCCTCCTTCCTTTCTAACAGAACACTGGTAAACTCTCTGGGCCAAAAAATATGGCCGAAAACCAACTGCCAACAGTTAAATTTCTGGGCTGCAGTGACGAAACTACACAGTAACATGTCCTGGATGACACTATCTGTTGTTCACCAGCACTGCCAACCCACATCCTTAGACTTTTCCAGTCTTCTTAAAATCTCTGTATGCCTGTATGGTCAGAAAGCCTTGCAGAGAGACACTGGAGTCCAAGATGTGATCGTGCAGCCATGTTTCAGTAAAACGCATAATTCTGCATTGCTGATATTCTTGTTGGGTCTTTGCTAAGGCTTGGAATTCTTCCAACTTCTTCCGTAAAGTTCTCACTTTGCCCATGATTATTGATGGAAGAGATGGTTTAAATTTAGTTTTCCTCTCTCTTCTCCTTTGCACCTGCTCTGCAACCTGCTGATACTTGTGAAATAAGTTAATGTATTATTTCAGCTTTGAAGATGTTAATTAGCTGCTTCCATGAGGAAATCAAGTCAAGTAAGTAAATAAATGAAATATGTATTAAAGGGACATGATACATAATGTGAACATAATTAATATGAAGAAAATTTGTCAAAAAAGGTACAGAAAGCAAAGCAGTTAAAATCTGCAAGTATTAAGCCTACAATCGGTATTGACTAACACCAGCTAGCATAATGCTAATTTTTGACCTTTTAAAAAGGTTTCTCACTACCAAGGTAAGACGAGAGGCATGTCATAACGGTCCAGTTGTTGTGAAACATGGTCAATTCATAGGTTACACCCAAAGACCCTTTAGTTATCAGAGAAAAAGACCAATGGATAAGCAGCTATAGCCTTATTCCATCTACCCTAAATAATCCCACAAATCTTATGATCTGAGGTTATTCGTGAACTTATTTATACATTTCAAATACATTCAACTCAGTTACCTATGAGGATATGTTTTGAAGCTGTCATTACCAGAAATGGTCTTTTTTTAATAAGTATTAATACATCCCAGAAAACATCTTTAATACTTAGGCCATCTATAATTCATCATTCTTCATATAATTGATCGCTTAATTTGCTTTGATTTCTGTGTTTGAAAAAGCTTAATGATTACAGATGTCTGGTTTGAATTTAATATCAGACTAAAAAAAGATGGAGGAAAAAAGAATTCAGTCTTAACATGCATCCAAATAGAAAGAGAGGAAAAGGACTCCATTCTGTTTTTAATACAACTATGGAACACTTCTGCAGAAAAAAGACCTATACTACATTTACCGATTGCAAAACATTTTATCTTTCTGGTTATGTTTTGTTCTTTTTTAATCTAAAAGTCATGTTAAGATATAGCAATTTATTTCCATTTTCTGTTTATGTATCTTCAATCAGGTGATTTGGAGACACAAAGGGAGGCGTCCTTCTACTTTGGGCAACAACACTCTAATAGTAGACTGGATGCCACAAAAGGACCTCCTTGGTCACCCACAGATAAAAGCATTTGTGGCTCATGGAGGAACAAATGGAGTCCAGGAAGCCATTTACTATGGAGTCCCTGTTCTTGGCATTCCCTTGTTCTTTGACCAGTATGACAATCTTCTACGTTTACAGGAAAGAGGAGCAGCAAAGATTATTCAGCTTCATGAAATCAGGCGTGACACCTTTGAGAGAGGTGTTAAGGAAGTGGTCTATAAAGACAGCTACAGACATAATGTACAAAGACTATCAAGTTTACACAGAGATCAGCCAGTAACACCCATGGATCAGGCCACTTTTTGGATAGAATATGTGATACGCCACAAAGGGGCCCCTCATCTGCGTACAGAAGCTTACAGGATGCCTTGGTACTCATACCATTGTTTGGATGTACTAGTCTTTTTAATCACTTCTCTAACTGTGCCCCTATCTCTTGTTATTGCTGTTTTTAGATTTCTGTTCTTTAGAAGAGGAAGAAACAGAAAACTAAAACAAAAATGATTTAATTGTATTTACTGTCTGTATGTCTTAAAGTATTTACAATGCCATATATAAAAAGTTCATATCCCTTGAAGTTTGTGAAATGTTTTTGGATGTAAGAACTACACATTTCAGTGTATTTTATTCAAGAATCTATTTAATCTTTTAAACCTTTAAAAACTGTGCTGAGTGTTTATTTTCACTCATTTAGAATCATTATTTTATAGAATGCAACTACGTTTTGTAGGAGGTCTCTCCTAGATGTGTACACCAGTTCAGTTTATTTATATAGCACCAATTAACACATGTAATCTAAAGGCACTTTAAGACGATTCAATCTGATCACGCAGTCATATTGGTTCAAAGTTTTCTAAGGAAAACCAACTAATTGCATCGACTCATTGACTTGACAGCAGTTCCTCACACCACGCATACATATAGCAAGAGTGGAGAGGAAAAACTCCCTTATAATAGGAAGAAGCCTCAGCAGAACCAGGCTCCGCTTGAGTGACCATCCACCGAGGCCGACTGGGGTTCAAGGAGAAAAAAGAAGACATACAGAGAGAAGCAGAGATATAAAAGTTAACTGTCAGCCAGCTCCGCAGGGGGCACTGTCCAGGAAAGACACAGCCAGGCAGACAACCTTCAAGCTCATGTTACGATCCACTCTAGCAAAGACTTTCATTCTTTTGTCACACCTACAGTATATTTATCTCAGTGATCTGCAGCATCAGTTAGAACTGAAGAAGCCTCTTGAATGAGAGGTGAAATGTCTTCTAGAAAACTTTACATTCAGTTGCCTAAATTAAACTTTCCAAAATTAAAGCAAATCCAATAAGGGATTTTCACATGAATGAAAATAATCTAGAAATGATTGAAGCCTGACAACCACTGGGTCTAATGTAAAATTATTCCTTCTCCCTTCAGACCTGCACAAACATTAATAGCTTGTCCTGTTTAACCTTATGTAACCCTCTTTGATATGCTAATAAAATAGGTAATGGCTCACTAGGACAAAACTACTATTCTTGCTTATTAGCATAAAATGGCCCACAAAGACTTCATTTAACTTCATTGTTAAAGTCAGAAAACCCATCGAGGACAAGAGTAGATTTGCAGGGTTTATTTGCAGTCTACTATCATTTGAACCTTGTAACAGTCCTTATTTACAAGAGGAAAGAACAGATCATCTCTTAAGCTGGACTTTGAACTCAAATATCTACTAATACTTTGAACAGGCATTCTGTGAGTGGTTTAGAAGGCTGTTACTACTATTGATATTTGGTAAGCAAATTAAGAAATCTTTGGAAACTGAATGTATATCCTTTATTTCCCTCTTCTTTAAATTAAATCTGGCTTCAAGTTAATTTTATACTAATGAAATATATTTGTTTCCTTTTGTGACATTATAGGAGACATGATTCTGAATCATTTCTGTGGTATAATTACATTCTCTGTAAATCTGATCCTATTTACATCAAGTTGCAATGGAGGAAACATACTGGTGTTCCCTGTGGATGGAAGCCACTGGATTAATATGAAGATAGTGCTAGAAGAGCTTCATGCAAGAGGACACAACATTACTGTGATCAGAGCTTCTACCAGCTGGTACATTCCTGAAAATTCACCTCTCTACACGTCCATCACTATTGAAATGGACCAAGGTTTAGAAAACTTTTTTGACATTTATCTACAGGAACATATGAGGGTATGTATTTGTGAATACAATAGATGTTTTTGTCTGTACACTTCTTGATATGTAAGGTTTTTGTGACATAAAAAAACACAACTCGAGCAATCATTCAGGATTTTTTTTTTACTGCTTTAATGTAAAATCTGTCTTGTGCAATTCAACTGAAGAAGAAATTGTGTGTGTGTGTTTTTAATGCATTGTGGGGCCCATTTTCAGGGAAAATGGGATGTTGTTTGGACCGGTTGCTCCTTGCCCAATGCCTGGACCCCACATGGGGCATTGCTGTTTTGGGGTCAGTGTTTAAGGCTTAGGTGTGAACAGAGTTTAGGTCAGTGTGTGTGGGGCTTCAACAAAAAAAAAAGAAAACATTTAGGTATAAATGTTTACATGTTATGTTTAACTGCCTTTTGTTTCACTTTTAGCATTTAGTTTTTGTTAGTAGATGTATGTCGACATCTGTTACCTGTCCTTGCAGAGGTTCACCAAATCTATCATATTACAAGGACATCTCTTGTCTGCAGCTCTCTCTTCACATGACCTTATCTGGCAGATTTAGAGCTAAACTCTGATTTAACCACCAAAAATGGAATGTTCTTGTTATAAATACGTACTATTTTTGCTGTATTCAATATGTGGTTGGATTCGCTATAAAAAAACATTGTTTGCACAAAGTTCAAGGTATTTTGGTCCAAATGTGCAACTATGTCAAATTACTCATGATTTCATCCACATTGATAAATATCTTGTTACATCAAAAGAGAAGGAACCCCAGAGCATTATGCTACCACAACCATCTTTCATATTTGGAGTTATTTTTGTTTTTGTGAGCAGCAGTGCTGTTGATGTGGCAAACGTATCTTTTAGAAATATTGTCAGAAATTCAAGTTTAATCTACATATAAAATTGTGTTTTACGAACCACTTATAGTCAGCTTTCACCTAGACTTATAAATAAATATCAAGATCAATGTCAATTTCATATATCCCTAAATAGCTTGTTTTTCATACAGCAAAGCCCAAATGCAAAACCAAAGTATGAATAAAACCACATTATGTATTGATGCAACCGGGATACGGGATTTATGAAGAAACATTCAGTATTAAAAATTAAAATTTTGCACCACTTTTTTGGCTTCAATTTTATTAAATGACAAGGTTTTGTATCCTTTTTGCTTTTTAACATCTCTTTAAACTATGGGCTAAGCAAAGGGATGTAGAGAACTCCTTCAGATCAGATGAATTTTCTGTTACAGTTAAACTGTCTGCAAACAAAGCAAGATAATTACCTAAATAGACAGAATGCTGCAATTAAAACAAAAAAGATGGTTCCTCGCTAGCTTGTATAAGACTTTGCACAGCTAAGCAAACAGGTTATTGCAGTTTTTATTTTTTGCATGTTTCCCTATGTTTCCATATTGAATTGCAGAGGATATATTCCATATTAAAGAGTAGAAGACTTCTAATGGATAAATTATTGATTTTGTTGTCTCATTTTTAATTAGACAAAATCCTTGCATATTAATCGTTGTATGCGGACATTTAGTGTTTCATTAAGTCATGTTTGCAATTTTTTTAACCACTTTTTTATGCTTCATTTTAGGCACAGCGAGAGGGAGCTTCACTGATGACTTTCTTGAAGCTCACCAAGGATTTCCTCTCCATGATTACCAAGGCCCATTTACTGTGGTGTGGTGCTACAACTCAGATTTTTCAAAATCAGACTTTGGTTGAAAAGTTAAAAGATTCCCAGTATGATCTGATTCTTACTGATCCAGCTATGGGTCCAGGGGCTCTGTTAGCCAAACATCTTAACCTACCTTTAATCCTTAATGTCCGCTGGATAACTAGTGGAGAAGGTCACTTTGTGTTGGCACCTTCACCCCTCTCTTATATCCCAGTGCCTGGATCTGGTTTAACCGACAAAATGGATTTCATCCAGAGGATGAAAAACATGTTTTTCTATGGCATTATATTTTTCCAGGAGAAGTTCCTTATAGGACCTATATATGCTGACGTGTGCAATAGATACATCGAGGGAGGATGTGACATTGTCTCTCTGCTTCAAGATGCTGACATTTGGTTATTCAGGTCTGATTTTGTGTTTGAATTCCCCCGGCCAACAATGCCAAATGTTGTCTACATTGGTGGATTCCAGTGTAAGCCTGCTCAGCCTCTTCCATCGGACCTGGAGGAGTTTGTTCAAAGCGCTGGAGAGCATGGATTCATTATCATGACTCTAGGAACTTTGGTTAATGCTTTACCTAAAGACATTGCAGATGACATTGCAAGCGTTTTTGCCAAGATGCCCCAAAAGGTAACTTATTAAATATTTTTTTTCTTCAATAATAAATGTTGTTTTAGAATCAGGTAATCAATATGTCTATCTAAAACAGAGGATAAATGTTGTATAATAACATTACTTTGGAGACTGGGTAAACTGGCACAATACCCAACAATTCAAAAGCTTTCATTCTTACGCCTGTTCTTCCAGTAATTCACCATAATAATACAATTTATTTCTCAAAGATTGTCACACAAACATTTTGCACCATCCAGATATACATTACTCTTTTGCTGATTTTGGTGAGCATTGAAACTAATGTGCATTTCTCAGCATGTTCATCTTAACCGTTGTGCCACCAAAACAGTCCACTTTATGAAGCTATGAAGATTAGAACATGGGCCATAGTTGCTTTAGGATTAAGCAAATTCTTTGGGTTCTTGTGTGTGTGTAAGCTTTACATTCTCTGTCTTTTCTATGATCAGGTGATTTGGAGGCACAAAGGAACACGTCCCTCTACTCTAGGCAATAATACTCTAATAGTAGATTGGATGCCACAAAAGGATCTCCTTGGCCACCCAAAGATCAAGGTCTTTGTAGCTCATGGAGGAACGAATGGAGTCCAGGAAGCCATTTACTATGGAGTTCCTGTTCTTGGCATTCCCTTGTTCTTTGACCAGTATGACAACCTTCTACGTTTGCAGGGAAGAGGAGCAGCAAAGATTATTCAACTGGCCAATGTTAATGGTCCTAATTTTGAAAAAGCTATGAAAGAACTTCTGTATAATGACAACTACAGGCAGAACATGCAAAGACTGTCAAGTCTACACAGAGATCAGCCAATGTCACCCATGGATCAGGCCACTTTCTGGATAGAGTATGTGATACGCCACAAAGGGGCCCCTCATCTGCGTACAGAAGCTTACAGGATGCCTTGGTACTCATACCATTGTTTGGATGTACTAGTAGTTTTGATTGCTGTTATAACAGGGCTTCTATACCTTGTTTTTGCTGTTTTTAGATTTTTTTTCTGCAGAAGAGGAAGAAACAGAAAACTGAAGCAAAACTGACTTGGAATGATAATTTAGTTTGATTACATGTCTGTGTTATCATAATGTATTGTCTACAGTCCCTTCTATAGGAATTCATTCCTCCTTGAAGTTTGTCAAATTTTTACACACTAATTTAATCAGGAGAGCAAAATTGAAAAATGTGTTTCAAGTGACTCTTTTTATTTCTCCAAAGCCATTTATTTTATAGACTGCAATTAGAGCTTCAAGCCCTTTGCAGACTCATCATTATGATCAGTAAGGAGGCAGGAGCTTTGATTTTAAATACGATAAACATTAAGAGGGGTTCTTTTTTAGATGCTGTTTTCTGAAGTACTAATATTCATGCACATAATTACCAAATTCTTCAAAAAAACAAAACCGTTCTAATACTGTGTAGAATTAGACTAATTTATAAAAAAGCACTGAATTTAGAGGAATTAAAAGACATGCTTATAGATCTCTGATTGTTCTTCAAATACATCCTTTGATTGGCTTTACCAGAGGCTCTTAACACAAGTTTTTTCAAAATGTTGTGATCTAAAGTTTCCTTGCAGTCTTCTTGGCCATCGCTGTCCTATTTTTAAAAATAGGACAGCGATGGCCAAATATGATTTACTTTAAGAAGTATTAGCAGTAGAAGTTCTGTGTTAATTTTTACTAATTTTCTCCAACAAATCTCCGAGGCCTTTATTTTTTTACTGAAAAAAATACCTCACAGATGCCTTTTTACTAATAAAGTAACTTCCAGAGAAAATTTAGTGAAGTTGACTTTATTTTAAGGCTTCAAAGTAAAGGTGGCTAATACAGTTCCAAGCTTTGCTTTTAGATTTTGATAAGTTTGATTGGTATGTGTATTTGGAATATTCAAAGAAATAGTTATAACATGCAAAATAATATAACCTAAGTAATTGAAATTGTAAATTGTGATGACAATGTTGTCATGATTTAAAAGGTATGTTTAATCAAAGGCACATTTCATTATTTATTTTATATTTCATAAAGCAATATACAATTAATTGTTGAATGATGTAATAAATAAATTACACATTCAATTATTTAATTGTAAATTTAGTGATACATTGAATTATTTTATTTTACATAGAAATGAATTAATAAATTAGATTTCATAATTTACATGTATTTACTTAATGACATCATTATTCATTTTAGTTTGTTCCCTTTAATCCTCCATACAGGAAAACCCTGTTTAAATAGAACTAATCTGAGCCTTTCAAGAGGAAACCTTATCAGGTTTTGTCCTAATCTTCCTGACTCAGTCTGTGCTCTGATTTGGCTCTTTTCCCATCACTGCCTTGCTTCAGATGACTTTTTTAAATCCTTCCTGTCATTGTTTTCTAATGGAATCACATTACTGTGTGGAAAGATTTACACTTGAGAGCCTTGAAAATAAGTAAGCACGAAACTGCCTTCAAATATGACATCCAGTGACTACTGTGCAAATGATAAAGGGGAAATGATTTAAAGAGGGAATGATTTAAAAACTGCGAAAAGGTTAAATCTCACAGAAGTGATGTTAAAACAGTGAAAAGTGGAAATGATTATCAAAGAAAGAGGAATGATTTAAAAACAGTGAAAAAAAGAAAATGTACAACACGTGTTGAAATTAATAATACTTGTTGAACTTTGTAACATTTCTCAAAACTGAATTACAAATTCAAGTGTATTTTTTCAGTTTTTTAGGATGTGGGTTTAAAAACTGGAATGGAAAATTCACTTCACAATAATGCATAACCTTTTTTTTGAATGTAGGTAGAAAAAACATATATAAAAAAAACGGATAGAAATCTTTTTGCAAGGGACTATGACATCAATCATTTGTGTAAATAAACAGCAGTAAGTCATTGATATTTCGCTGTTTTAAGTTGAACTATATTTTCCTTTAAATGAGAGTAGGGTTTATCTAATGCATTTATGTATTTCCCAAACTTTTATAATTTGTTGGTTAACTTTTTTTCAATAAATCATGCAACAGTGGAATCTAGTCTATGAGGTTTGCTTCACTTAAGGTTAGATTTAAGCTCTATTGGAAGCATTCTTTATACATAAAACCTTTAGGTTTGTCAGATGCTTTATTAAGGCCTCTTGTTTAACTAACGCGTCCATCTGCACTAATGGTGACTATGTACAATTTAGGGGGTCTTCTTTCAGCCCTCACAGTGCATTGGTACAATAAAGTCAGACCAATTTTCTTCTGAATGCATGGACACTTCTGTTTAGCCTGTTGATCTTCTAATAAGTGTCTATTGAAGCCTCATGTCATTGCTTATCTTCCACTGTAGATGTTATAAGACTTATTCTTGACTCTAACCATATTTTTAAAAAGTGTAACTTTAATGATCTCCAAAAACTATGATCCAGAAATCTTGATCTGATCTTTTTTATAAATACACAAGATCCTTTCAAGATGACATGCTAATGAGGCGCTTTATATAATTGCCTTCAGACTTGATGTTCCCAAAGGGCACCTTCAAGTCATGACATCATTCTCTCCACAGAGACAGATCATATTCCCTTCTCTTTCTCTCTATGCACAAATAGTTGCCAGAGGCACACATGGTTCCATTTATCTGCACTATAAAGCTTTCTCCATAGATTTTGTTTAGGCAGATGTTGCCGTCTGTTCAGTGTTGGAGAAGATCGACATAGTTGAGAAATGGGAAATGTTCCCAAAAAGACTTTTCTCTAACATTTGCTGCTTAAAGAAAATACGATGGGAACCACTTTGCATGTGCAGTAAATGTATTTCTTTATTTTCTTTGACATGAATATAAAACATGTTTAAGCTGATTATTTCCAGCAAACAAATGTATTTGAAATACATTTGTAACAAGGAAAAACAAACAACCAATCAAATAAAAAAGTAGCACCCAATTGCTGCTGATTACAATGTTGTTTACCATTTAATGCCTTGTTAAGGCAATGTAGAATTGGTTTGACTGGAAATCATTATCTAACATACTTTTCATAGTGATATTGACTATTTAGGAACTGTTGCTTCTGCAAACTTATAGGGCTATGTTATAAAAATGTTATATAATTTGTACTTTATTTTTTTTTTATTTTTCATTGAAAAAACTTAGAATATATATATTACAAAAAATGTAAAAAATAGATTTGTTACAAATGTTTTTTTTTTGTTTTTTATATAACATTGCATACATTTTAATATTTTGCATATTCTTATTCAAGACACCAGTAAAGATATTTTTTTCAAGGGTTTACCTCTATGCATTAGGTTGTGGTTATTCATTAAGAATTGATTTATGATAGTAAGTGAAAACCTAGTTATAAATTAATGTATTTAAATTCAATAATCCCAGGTTGTAAGAATAGTTTACTTTGCAGCCTAATCTATTAGGCAAGATAATTAGTTACTTTTTTGCCATGAAATGTGGCAGGGTGTGTCTACTGATTTATTTTGACCAAACGTATAAATCCAAATAAAATCAAATCCTTCAGATTTGGATTTACACTAGTCATGCATTTGGAGTTGTTTGGAAATCCTTTTTCGGTCACAGTTCATCAATCACAAAATAAATTCTGGATGGGACATTGCTCTTGTCTCAACAGAGACTCCCCTCAGGCTTCATAAATTTTTGATTTGCCGCTATGGTTGGCTGGTTTTAATTTAAAGTTGAAGTACAAACAGCAAAGCTGTCTGGCATTGCACTTAGAGGGGAAGAATGTATGAAATCTTTGGATCCCATTCTGGGAGATGGATTACATTATGTTTCAGAGCTGAGGGACCACAAAGCATGTTGCATACAAGCGCAACTCTGTAGTAACCCAAAAAAAGGTTCTTGAATAGATATTGCATTCATCTAAGACTTGCTCAGGATATATTTACAGAGACATCCGCCACAATACTCTCTTGCATTTTGTGGCACATTACAGAGTTACTTTAACAGTTTTCAGTGTTACTTCTGCTAATAGTTCATTTCTGAGATGAGAAATTCACCAGATTAGGTAATGTAAGGCAATGGATTACTGGCAAATATTTGAATAACAAAATGGGAATTACATGTCCTCCACCAAAACCCTGGATGTCATGGTTAGATTTTCAGGGCCAATTTAAATGGTAGTTTTGCTCTGTGTAAACATTGTAACACACTCTGATATCATGGCCCTTTTCTTCCCTTACAGAATCATTTGAATATAAATCCAACTGATGCTGTGTCCCATTTGGCATAAGAAATTTCGCTGACATACCTTTTAGGATGTCAGCGAACCGTTCAGCTACATGTGAGACTGGGCCAACTTGAAATGAGTAGTTCACAAAATTTTCAAGTCCCCATTGCACCTTTTCTCCCACCCAATCTTTTCAAAAGTTGATCAAAAGCAAGTCGAAAGCAATAAATTACACATTGCAGTATAATAAAATCTTCTTTAAATCACAAAACTATCAACTTTAGGGTGTAATTATTCAAAGATATATGGTTTATTTTACCGCGTAACAAAATTCAACATGGCTGCCAACACATTTTATTAAAAACAAAATTCTCAAAATGACTAAATTCTTTAATGTAGCTCTATTGCACACATTGAAGTTATGCCAAACCCATGTGATCCTGCATCAATCAGAAATTATGTCATACAAAGCTTTTTTAAAATCTGAAACCAAGAAACAACCCAAGACTAAGTGTAACATTCCCACCAATTGTGCTGTTATCTGAAATTAGGTTAGAGGTAAGCTGTCATTACCTGATTTTGCAACACAAACCTCTCTAAATTATAGCATCACAAAGTAACATCCTAGAAACAGAGCACGGATGTGTCCAGTTTGGGATTTGTGTTTCATGCAGCTATGTCCTTCTATATCAGAGAAAAATCTGTTAACATTTTAGGTAGCTAGAAGTAAAAGTTTGTTAATGTATGACTTTGTGTACTGCTCATAAGACTGAGTTAATTAGTAACTTGAGGCCAAATGTTTCAACAAAGAAGAACCTATCTACAGCAATTACTTAACTTTTGTGAAATTTTGTACCTGGATTATTGACATGCATCATAAAATCACCATAATTCCTTAAGCTTGCTAATAATTATACAACATCCTACAAGTGAACCTGTGCAGCTGTTTATGTTTAAGGTACTTGTGTAAGCTGTTAGCTGCTTCTGAACCTGTTTACGTTGTTGTGCCACTTACTGCATGTGGAAAAATCTTTTGCTATTTACAGTTTCTCAAAGTAATGGGTTTAACTAGTGATATGAATTTAATCAGTGTTGCCATTTCTCTTGAAAATCACCAATTTTAATATTTCCGAAGTAGTTAAAACTTGCAAATTTCTTACTGAACTTATCGATCAAACGTTATTAAACTTGGTCTTTAGGGATTATATACAAAGTTTTAAGCCGATCAAGAGTGAAATGTTAAAAAAATCTATATAAGTTACAGATAGTATTATAAGGAATGTACATGACGATGCTTTGGTATCATTAGCCACCATTCAGCCTATGCAATGTTTTATCAACCAGGAATTGGGTGATAAGAGGCTTCCATTTATCTGACCAAAATTTAGGAGTTAGAAGCCAAAACATGTTGATGATGAGTTTTGCTCCGTCCATAGATGCAAGTAATAATTAGTACGTTGTTAGTGGGTTGTTTTACCACATGAAGGGAACACTTATGTTGGGAATAGTTGAAGTTACTATTAGGACTTTATGTTTAGGGTTAAGCCTAAAATTTATAATATGTGTAAATAGTTTTTAAAATATTCTTTGTGTCTGTAAATTGATTAAGTTGCATTTTTTAACCAAATTCAATTAAAACCTGGTATTACTGTAAATGACTTGATAATGCATGCCTGTGTCTCTAACCCCTCATCACCATACACTACTTTTCAAGGTGCAGTGTGAAAAAGTTTGAGTGCACAGCTTTTTCATCCATTACTGAATAAAATGGTGTAACCCCTAAAAAGTGCTTTATAGTGGGACTAGGGCACACATTAAGGGCAAATGGTTAAACTACCAAATATTTCAGGCAATATCTCAACAATATGGGACAGTGGTTACTGTACTCAAAACAGCTTTAATATAACATGGAAGACAAACAAAACAAAGTCTGTTTCCTCCATTTATAAAATGAGCTGATTTTTTACATTTTTTTATCTTTCCTTCATGCAAACATGATGCCTATAATTAGGAAGAAGAAAAAGGTTGTTTTTCAAAATAAATGCTCTTTAAACAACTGTAAAAAAAGTCAAATTAGTTAACTGCTACCGTTTGGAGAGCAACATATTGATATCAAAACACTGTTTGTTATCATGTTAAAAGCTTTGTTTTATACAAACCAATTAAAAGGCCTCCCACATTTGTCTTCACAATATGAAAAGTAGTAAATGATTATTTTTAAAATGTCTTATTTTTGCCTAAATGTATCCCCCTCTTACATTTCAGATCCGTCTTGAAATTGTAGGATTCTAATGTCATTTAAAAAAAATAACACATCCTGCCTACCATAAAAGACTGGTTTAGATGACGTTAGGACAACAAAATTACTAGATTCAACTGATTAATCTGTATTAGTTCATAATTTTACAGGAGCTCAACCAGGAGCACTGAAATTGTATTTGTCTTTTTTATGTCACTCCTTTGGCTTGTTATGGCGCTTGACCATCCTTGCTCTTCTCTTTATTCCAGCTGCAATAGATTAGACAGCACTATTTAGGGGAATGTGTCATGAATACAAGGACAAAGCATGGAATGGAGGATATACAGGAAACAGGTAAATTAGCCTGAAGGAAAACTATATTTACAGATTTTGTTTTTTAATTTTCTTGTCATGTTCCTACCTGGTGCCTTCCTGGCTGCAGCAAAACCTCGTCCGCCTGTACAATGAGATGTGACTTTGTCAGTCTTGTAGGTACATTGTTAAATTTGTACAGAGTGGCAGTTAAAGGCTTTCACCTTGAATGATCTTGGTGATTCTCTCGGATTCCTCCTTCAGCAGAGCTGGATTTTCACCGATGCTTGTTATTTTAGACAAATCTGGGACTGAACAACCAGAAAAACACTTTGAATTTTAATAATATATGGCTAATCACTGAATTTGTATAAATACTGATTTACGTGCAGTTTTTTTTTTTTTACAAGGAAACAAGAATGTTCAAAATCAGTTTTTATATGTTTATGTGGGGAGACCTTACGTGCAATGATCTGAGGCTCTTTCATCGTGGTGATTGTGAGTCCACCTTAAAATAGGGAGAAGATTTTGAGTCATTTAACATTAGTCACTTTGTTCAGGTCTAGATTTTGACAAACATTTTGCTTGCTGTTATGCACCAGCCACATATATCTCCTAGGGGTTTTCTTTTATTTGTCTTTGCTTGTTTTACAGAAATAACCGGTACATATACTAAAAAGAAGTTTAAAAGGTCAATTTAATATGTGAATTTGAAACCTAAAATTAATTCCCTCAGAACCTATTAACTAGTGATGGCAACAACATGGCAGTGAGCTTTTAAAGTAACTCTAATGATGTTTTTAGATAATTGTAACGGGAGTTTGGACCACATTTCTGTGTAAAAAATTTCAAAGGTTTCATCCAGCCACATTAAGATAGTATGAAAATGTTATATCCATTGCATCACAAAAAGATTTAAACCCAGAATTTGACCGTGCCACTCCAGAATCTTGTGTTTTGTTTTTTTTCCAGCCATTCATCGGTCAGGGTGGTGGTTGGGCCGGTGTCTATCTCCAGCAGACTATGGGCAAAAGGCGGGGTCTAACTAAAGACCATTATTCTGATATTAGAATATTTTTGCAAAGAGTAAAATTCATAGGTTCATCAATTGCAATTTTTTTTCCAGGACTACTAGCTCCACAAAATCAAATTGCCACAACCACGTCTGAAATCTGGTTTGATGTTTGAAGCCACACCTTCCAGAAAGTTCCACTTTGGTCTTTTGTGTCTCTGGAATATTTCATAAAATGTTTTTTGACTCTGGCCTTGAGGACTGAAAAACCAGCTACCCTTAATTTAACTGATGTCTAACAGAAACGCAAAGACAAGTTTTTTCATTACGTTTAACTTAAACAGGATGGGAAATGTTTAATCTTACATTTAGGCGAAATGCTCTCTTAAAATACAATTCACATTTTAGAGCAACTTACCTGTTTCTGTTCTTCTTCTATTTATTTTATCATCTCCACCTGCATTAAAGCACATACAACTAATGAGCAGAGTTAAACATTTCTATCTCCTCCACTGTTTTGGACCCATGTTGCAACTGATAAATTCATTTCCTTAATGTACATGTTTTCCTTGGCTTACCTCCAATAATTCGTGTAACCTTGCTGACGGCAGGCTGTCGACCGATGACTCTGGTCAGTTTTTTGGTCTCCCTTACCCCTTCAACCTTTTTCGAAACAGGTTTTTCGGTTTTTATCACTCTTGTCACTTGTTTTATGCCTGGGTTGGTTTCGATTTCTGTAATTGTTGTAACCTTTTCTCTTTCTGGTACTATAAAAAGAGATGGTAAAATGGTAATATGGGTTGCCTATAAAAGCCACAAACTACAGTTTTAAAATGTAATTTAGTTTTCCCAAATCCTTTTGTAGCAGTTTAGAAGCCATAGCAATTTAAGCATTCAGTTCGACTTTATGTCTTATGAGTTTATGTTTTATCTATTAATTATGTCCAGCTTTCAGAGAGTTTTGAACAACTGTCTTACAAAAAGTTCCTACAGTAGTACTATTGTCGGAATCCAAATCATTAGATCACAAACATAAGATGTAGAGTTGACAGACCTGTAAATTTAAAAGTAAAGACTTTGGCCCAGATCTTTCTTTAACACAAAACTCCAAGAAAGTGGTGTCCAAAAGTACGACCATTTGCAGGTCAGCCCTTGATTGCATTTCAAAAATGGCTCGCCATATTTGGGCAGTTCTTGCAGATAAATGTTAAAAAGTTTGTGTTTGAGGCTTTTCAGAAGCGATATAAATACAAATCTTGTTTAAATCTAAACTCTAAGGTGCACTAGAAGCTATTTATCCTCTATCAGCCATTTAGTTTTTAGTCTTTGCTTTTAATGAAATTTAACAGTAATTAGGACCACAAACGTGGATATAATATAATGTTTACTTAAAGGATAGATCTTATGTTAAACTTAGTAAAAAAAAAAAAAAAAGTGAACTCTTTCCTGTTCTTGTTGCTGAAATTACAGACAAAAAAATGTAGAAAAAGAGAATGAGCCCAAACCTAGAGGATTGTTCCCAGTTTTGTTTTCTCCAGCTGGCAAATAACAAGCCATTACAACCTATATTTATTTAGGCAAGGCAAGGCAAGGCAACTTTATTTATATAGCACCTTTCAGCCAAAGATAATTCAAAGTGCTTGTACAAGAAAATTAAGAACAGCATAAAAACAACAATATTAATCAAGTAGATTAAAAATAAGCAGAATAAATATTACATTTTTCAAAATAGTGAATGAATACAGTTAAAAAAAATTATGAATAGGCAATGTCAAATAAGAAGGTTTTCAGCCATTTACAGGTACCTTTTCTAAAAAGATCCACCTAATTTACATGTTTTATTAAAATTTTATAGGTTTTTTAATGGTTGGAAGGAGAAAAAAAAATTCAGGCTAATAAAAAAAAAAAAGTCAAAATTTTGTGAACCTGAGTAGTTTAAAATTGACCTTTTTTCCCCAGTCTCAAAAGGTTTGGTTACCACTGGTATAAATCAATGTCTGCATTATGCAAACAAGGCAGAAATCTGTTTATCTCCAGACCTTTCTTTGAGTCAATGATTCGATGCAATCAGCTGATTTTCCTTAACTAATCCGACTGTGTGATTTGAATGAATTGTCCTTGTGAAGTGCCTTGAGATGACATGTGTTGTGATTTGGCACTATATAAATAAACTGAATTGAATTGAATTGAGTTTCAACATAAAAAGGGCCTAATTTAGCTTAGAAGACCGTATATAAGTCCTGTAACATGCACTCAGGTTTATTCGAAGTCCATTGTTGTGTTTCAAAAAGCTTGCTTTTTTATTGATATTTTTTACAAGACTTGAAAGTGAAACGTGATCTACATTCAAAATCCTCTGAACTAATGGCTCTACACGTGTACTAAAGTCGAATAAATAAACTACATCACAACACCTGCCAGAAACCTGATTCCAACCTATGCTGACTTTCAATACAACAATGTTTAAAGGGCCTATAAAGGAATAACATCTACCTTGTAATCTGTGGCCTGGAATGTTCTGGTACAAGGCCCACATTTCTAATCAAAGCCAAAGTAATATCTGTTTTTTGAAAGTAGGTAATAAAAAAGAAGCAAATTTAATCTTCAAACCCTTTTCTTCATTTTGCACATATATATTTACTAGACTCGTTATGAAATTGGCTGCAAAGTATTATAGCATGAAGGTGTTTATAGCCTCTAAACTTACTCTGCTTGTTATGCTCCAAACACAGAACTCAGTGTATTCTTGTATTTTATGTGATAGACAAACACAATGTGGAGCTTCACTGTGAGGTCTGGGGGTGGGGGTGGAGGAGTTTTGTTAGACGATTTCTCTCCAAAATAGCTGCAGGTCAGTCAAGGTGGATGATGGGGAGACAGTTTTTTTGCAGCTTGTCACATGTTTAATCCACAACTTTCTTTCATGTTTATCTCCATAAATCGTCTCATCAACTCTGAACACTTTTGCTGCCTCTGCTGAAAAAAAAAAAAAACATCTGCAAAGCGTTAATGCTGCCATAACCATGTTTACTGTGGAGACAGTGTATTTTTCGGGGGTGTTCGGTGTTTTGTTTGTATTATACTTTAACTACTTAGTACCACTTAAAACAACATATGACTCTATTCTATGACATATCTTTCTTGGCTCTTGAGAACTGAATTAAAGGGGCTAAAGTTGTCCTGCAGGGCTTGAGTTTAACACACATGGATTAGATCACCTTTGTTTGCTGTGTACCCTGCTTAGCTTGTAGATCTACTGGACTATTTAAAGTTTGCTTTCTACAACAGCTTTTTCTTGAATTTTTGGACAAAGACCATATTGGTGGAGTTTTGCCAGCAGGTACCTGCACCTCAGTGATGGATCCAAGCAGCTCCACCTCAGCCTCTTGGTTGGTTTGCAGCATTATCCTCTCCTTGCCTGAGCTGTCAGTTTAGGTGGACAACCTTGTCTTAATAGCTTTTTGCTTTCACCCAACGTTTATTGATCAGTTCTTTAGATCTACATAGCTCTATTAATGTTATAAATGTCTTCACAACATTATCCCTGACTTGTCTGTTGTGTTTTATAGTTGTCATGATGCCTATTGGTCATAAATGTTCTTTGCCAAATATTAGGACCTTTACAAAATAGCTGGATTAACATTAAGGTTAAATTACCATTAGGTTGATTTTGATTAGTAATCAGGTGCCATTGCAGGTAAAAGGTTATGAATATAAAATAAATTTCTGAGTTGAATTTGTACAAATTGAACTAAATATAACAGTTTCCCTTCCCTTAACAATATTTGTGACCTTTTGTTTATGCTCCACATAAAATCCCTCTATTTTCCATAGTCACTAAATTTCTGCTCTACAAGTTGACAAAAAACAACACAACAAAAACCCCCGAACCTGATCAACTTTAATGATAACTGTTGGGGAATTTTCTGAGGGCTGACAATACAGTTATGATGGCTCTAAAAAATGAGTGAAATACTCCTGTTGTGTATTAAGGATATCAAAGTCCATCCAACATAATTATGGTTAAACTGTAAAGGCAGGAGTATTTAGTTGAAAAAGGCAACTTCTTTTCATTTTATTCGACATGATAGAAGAACTCTAAAAGAATAAAAGTAATTCAGCCAAATATAGTGGTGAGTAGGCACCAAGGTTATAGACTTGCATTATTCTTCATCAAATTCCTAATTTTTTACATTGAAATCATCTGAAATTACACATTTCTCACTGTGAAGTTGGAGTTATTTTCACAATTTATTTTGGAAACATTTTTTCTCGTTCTTAATGTGGTAAATGTGCTCAGTTCAAATAAAAAGTGACTTTGAGGAGGCCTTCATGTTTTCTGACTGCTTCACTACCTCGACTGTAACTCCCTAAAGTTAACAGATCCAGGTGGAGTGAGAGAAAAAAAGGAGAACCAGGCTAAAATTCTTTTTCTTGCTTCATGATGATTTTCTCGGGCAGTTATTGCTTAACATCTACTGTACAGACCCTGTAAGACCAAATAAAATAACCATAATATGTATTATATGTTTTAACTGAGTTGTTAATCTCACCTTCAATGTAACGAGTAGTTGTGATGATTTTGCCTGTGGAGTGATAAAATTAATTTTACCATTTTTTTACAGTTGTCTTTCACCTTGAAAGATAAGAAGGTAAACTTACTGAAAAAGGTAAGTGGGATCTCAGTATAAATAAATCCAGGAACAAACTAGAGAGAAAAAAAAAGATAATCGGGTTATAAACAATATAATAAAATAGATTTAATTTATATCAAATCATTTTTGTATGTTTTTTGTTTTGATACCTTTATTTCAAAATACTTAATCAGCTTTTGCAGCACCAGCAGTAGGTCTTGGCGGCCAACAGGAAGGTCTATAAATCCAATGAGTTAAACACAGATTTTTGATTAAAGTATGTATATATAGTTTCCATGGAACATTATATGGTTTGGATCTTATGTGCCATTTGTTACCTTTTGGATAGAGAACATGTTTTACAACATGGATCACACCGTTTGTGGCCATCAGATCACTTTTGGGCACCTCCACTGAGTTGACCAAGATTGAATTATTTTCCTTTGGAGGAAATACAAAATAAAATTAATTCTATGGGTCTGATATGCAGAGAATCTAAATGGGGAGTACTGAATTGTGTGGTCAGGTGATCTACAAAGATTGCCTGTTCAAAAGTTAAGATGTGTAAATAGGGTAGCCTTGCCACAATCTGTAAATCTGCAAATTACAAACTGAATTTAATCTAACTTTTTAATAAGTATTTATCTCTTATAATTATTTTAGATACAGTTTATAAATGAATCAGAAATTAATAAACTATCTGTGAATCATTAATAAATGGTCTCTTTATCATTTATGAATGATGGTTTTTATAGTTATTGTAAAGTTTAGTGACTGTGCTACTGGACGTTTGAGAATGGACCTAAAAATAGAGGACATTTAAAGCCATGGAGATGAAGGTAATAATGAAAATAACTTTTTTAAACAAAATAAAAATATTGATAATGAAGAATACTATTTATAGTGCACTTTATTTAAAATTTTCAAAATGGTACCTTGTATTTACAATGGAGGGTGAGATGGATAGATAGATAGATGGGGTTTTGCAGTCCTGCTCGAGTCTGTTGGCCCAAGACCAAGTTTTCACTTTACTAATCCATCTATGCCTTGATCCACTATGCAAGCAGTTGATACTCGCTCTCTATATACTGTAGGGTGGCTTTGCTCAGGCTTAGAGATGGAGCTTCATCAGGAAGCTGCTGATCCTTCTTTGTTTATTTAGGCATCCGTTCAAAATCCCTCCTACAGTCTCTTTCTGAAAAATTTCCAGGCATGTCCTACATAGAGGGAGGCACTGTGGATCATTTATTGGAATGCCTTGCGATTCCTACAGGAAGCCAGCAAGTGTCTACGCAACTCCATACCACCTAATCTTGGATAGATGGAGGTTGTTTAATTGATATGAGTTAAAATTGGCAACATGTTTGTTGAGAAATGGGATGGGAGGAGGTTTGCTCAATTTCTGCCTTTTTGTGTTTAGGACATTGAGCTACTTTAAGCTAGAAGAAAAAGGGAAAAATACATACATATTTAACTTGGAGATCTTTTCCCTGCATGCTTCTCAGTAGGTTTGTCACTCTTCTTTCCAGTCCACCATTGATGAAGATTCCCTCACTGAAGTGGTACAGAAGAATGGTTCTCAAAGCAGTTAGATCACCTGTCAAGGAACATATAAATTATTCTGATCTTGATAACTCAAATTCATACCAAGGTTAATAAAATGATGGTATAATTTCGATAGAGCACTAACGTTTTAGCAAATCTAAGTCATCTTTGCTGAGGGCTTCAAATGCTTCATCACTTGGTGCAAATATGGTGTAGGAGCCTTTCTGCTTTAGCATATCTTCCAGACCTGCTGTTTCCATCAGTGATAAGAAAGTCCTACATTCAACAAGATGGTAAAAAAAAAATCTGTTAGTTAAAACACAGTAAGGTGGTATTATAAAAGTTCAATAGACATGATGTTCTGTTATCTTAAATTTTACGTACAGAAAAGGCAAATAAAATACATCTAAGTTGTTAAAAGCCAGTAATATTACAAACAGTAGTGTATGAATTATTTCGATTAGTAAAAATAACATAAAATAATGCTTAGGTTATCATTCTCACTTGAATCTTCCATCAGCATCCAGGAGTTCAAATATTGTTTTGTCAGCTGGTTTGATCAGTGAGCTCATGACATGAAGAGCCCCGTTGATTCCTGTTTTACTGCCTTGCAAGATACATGCACTTTCTATGCACACAGCCTGTGAAAAGAGAGACGACCAGAGAACTCATCTGAAAAGCAATATTTAAATCTGGAAACAATTTCTTTACAGGGGAGTTAGAACTGTCACACAATCCTCTGTGATTGCAATCAATCAAAAATAAACAATACAATGTCTCTGTGAAGATATTGAATCCAGCTGACTGTAGTCTCTAAACGGTTTGAGCTGAAACCTGTTTTATCTGCCAAAAGCAGGACTAACTAGCAGTTTCAATACATAATGGTTTCAGGATAAAGATAAAATAAAAAAGGTGCTAACATATTCACTTCAATTCCCAGTGCAAAAGCTGTTGCTTGCCACTGTCTCTCACTCCTAATCTATTTAATATAGATGTGTTTTGACAAACTCTATGCTTACTTCTTGTAAAACATTCAGAAACATAAAGCTCTCACAGTTCGATATATGAAGACTCTCAGCATTTTGCCAGAAATCGTTTCCAGCTGCTGTCCGTTGTAAAGCCCACTCAGTAAGACTTTTAGCTTCACCAAGTGGTTTTCCAAAATAAGCTTTAGGTATTCGTCATCTTCCATCACCTCCTCTGACATGTGCACAGAAAGGTCAGTTTTAAAAAAAGAGGCAAGGGAAAATAAATGTCAGAGCAAATGAAACAAAGCAAACAACTCTCATGTGTAAGATGTTGAGAGAATTACTAAAAACTATTTTGGCCCTAAAAATATAAATACATCAAACAAAAACACTTGCTATGTTTTTGAAAAGAACTTGTTTCAACTGACCTGTGAAGACATTATCATTTGCAGCGAGGATTGTGTACTCTGTGTCCAAACCCAGGCTGGTAGTTAAGCCCATTTCAGAAACCAAACTACTGAACGTGCTCTGAGTCTTTCCCATCAGTTCTCTCACCTCCTTGGCTAATTAAAAACCATACAAACATGGCACATTAATAAACACAGTCAGTGCTTTTCACAAATATTCATACCCCTTGATTTTCTTCACATTGAACCTTTAATTTTTCTGTGCATTCCTCAAAATATTGCCTTAAAGATTAGGAAACAAGAAGACAATCATTAAAGTCTTGCAGTTTACAGTAAGTCAAGAAGTTGAATTATATTAACCTTCAAATGATTTTGAAGAAATGTAGACGAAGGTGCACTATTATCATATGTTATGTTTTGCAAAGACTCCAAATCTGGTGTATGCTACATCTGGACTCTGAAAATCACATTGAACACTTCATTTTCACCACAAAACATGGTAGTGCCGGCAACATTTTGTGGATTTGGTTCCCCTTTGGTAAGAATATGAAAGTTCTTGGAAAAAGCTACTGTATAAATGATTTCCTCCTCCAAGAAAAAAACTGTTAGAGGCTAAAACCAGTGACATCTACAAAGCAATGAGCTTGTTTTCTCTTAAACCTCCCAGTTATATGCCACTTTGTGTTTGCTTGTTATGAAATTCTAATAAAATACATATTCAGATGTGGTTGTAACGCAAAAGTAATTTTAAAAAGTGGAAGGGGTATAAATATTTTTCAAATCACTACACCCTAGCCGAATGATATGAAAGAGTTGAGGAGAAGTAGTTTACCTGAATCAGGGATGAGCACCTCGTCTATGATGTGAATGACTCCATTGGACGTTACAATGTCCTTCTTCAGCACCATCTTGATGCCGTTTACAGTCAGACTCTCACCATCACAGCCGATCTCTATGGTGCTGCCCTCTTTAGTCTCAAACACTGATCCTGCCATGATTGCTTCTGCACACTGCATGCTGTTCAACAAGTGATAGTTCACCAGTGCTAAAACAAAAATTCGCTGATTAGGTTACATATATACAAAATTTAGAACTATGATCATTAGTTAAGCCGAAGGCAGAAAAAGACAAACAGCAACACTTGCTGCTTAACATAATGACCAAGTCAATACTTTCTAACACATTTCTTAGACTCTTTGTGGCAGATCACATCTTTCATTTTAGAAGATGCCACAGCTGTCGTAGAATAGTATTTTTGAGTTTTTTGCCTATTTTCTGAAGCATTTTACTTCCACTGCTGTCTCATGTTTTTCTATTCTAGTGACATATGTTCCCTATGTAAGCTGGGACACACAACCGTCAATGTAATAATTCTTGGATGCTCAGCAGTGGTGGATGAAATACTCTATAGTACTATAGTACTTGAGTAAAAGTATTGATAATCATTTTCAAATCTTACTCAACTAAAAGTTACTCTGTCATATATTTACTTAAGTTAAAGTATTGAAGTACTCAGTTTTGAAAATACTTAAGTATTCAAAATTACAAAGTAAATTTTCTAATCAGTACATTGCTGTACAATTTTTCTGAGTACTTTTGCAGAATCTTTACTTTCAGAAACCACCGGATGTACTGACATGCAGAACCACACTGTTACAAATTCTACTCCACCGGTAAAGAACTTCACACTTTCACTATGGAATAGAGGTTTAAGGTTAAATCTGTTACCAAAAGAAACTCACATCTGGGATAGCTGTTCTTTAGGGTGAACTTTGTGAGATACTGTCTAGCCAATGTCATTTCGAGGAAGAAAAACAGCAACAGCGTAGTGCAAAGCTAAGCTAAGCCAAAAGGAACGAGTAACTAGCAGCTTCCTAGAAATGTAGTCAAAAGTACAATATGTACTGAAATGTAGTGGAGTGAGAATTATAAGTACTCTCTCAAAAAAACTAAAGTAACGATCACTCCAAACAGCCTTTGTGATGTGTTTTTTTTTTTTTTTTTGACCCATTTAAGTCATGGGACGGCAGATTTTATAACAATTTTGGCAAACTGGCTGCAGTTCTTGGATTTTTCCTGCCTCTAAAATGTAAAAAAAATATCTTTTTAGCCTTCTATAGGGCAATAAAAGGAGCAATAAAGAAATAAAGGGCCAAGTTTTTTATGTCACCTCTCAGTGGTATAAATAGGTGTAATGTTCTTTGCTGATTGGTGTCATTAAGTAAAACTGAGCAAATAGTTTAGTATAAAATAAAGTATGCAAAATAATTCCTGTGACAAAAGCACCATAAAAGTACCCTGTAAATTCTTAAAACTTTAGAGATTGCTCTCTGTGGTCCTTCTATTTTAATTGATGAACAGCTAACAGATTCTCACGTAAACCTGATTTGGGAGGTTTGAACTAATTTCTGACCATTTATTCAGAGGCCTAATGTATATGACAAAGCAGCTCAACAAATAATTTGATGCAAATACATGTTTAATAATAAATGGTAACATGATCAAACACTAGGCGTTTTTGAAGACTATTTTGCTTTTTGTTCTAGGAAAGTCAACTTTCATTTCAAAAGCTATTATGTGTGTAGTTTTTGAAATTTGACCCCTAGCAATTCCTTAGATATCATGTTTTCCAAATAAAAAATGTGGTCTCCTCACAAATGTATTATAATGATTGTAGAATAGAGCTTTTGCATATTTGGCTCCTTGCCTCGGGTTTAAGGGAAGCTATTATATCTTATCAGTGAGCCCAAAGCAAAATCAGTAAGGAAGCACTCCTAAAGTGTTAGCCAGTTATCACTGCTTCAGTTTGACATTAGACTCCTTGATGCGTGCAAACATGCTGTTGAAGATGACCTAAGCCTGCAGCTATGGAAAAAAGTTTGATTTATGGGAAGGCCAGCTGTGAAATTTGCTTGGGAGTCATCTGCCTTGCTAAATTAACTCTGCTGAGCCTTTTCTCCTATCAGCACTACCGTCTGGTTGCACATGCACATGAATCCCTTCAGGAAGTACTTTAGCTGAGATAAGATTGGTAAAAAAAAACAAAACAGTTATAATAAAAATAGTTAATAGTTATATACTCAAAAAAATATGTGCAATGTATGTGTAGGTGGTGATCAAAGTCAATCAAATATAATGTTGGGTCAGTAAGTAATTTCCTCTTCACTGAAGCATGTTTGTACCTTTAATAACTGGTTCATTTTCAAAGATACTCTCCATGAAGCCTGGCGCCAGCTTTTCAAAAGCATCATTCGTTGGGAGGAACAAAGTGAAATGTCCAGGCAGGTTCAACTCATCCATAACACCAGCAATAAATGCTGCATTCTAAAATAAAAAATAAAAGATTCCTTAATGTAAAACCCAGGAAATAAAAGACATGATTTAGGTTTTATGCTGTTGAGGACTACTTACAGTAAAAGAGGAGTATTCTTCTTCATTATTCAGATATTCATTAATGGTGCCAGAAACAGAGCTGATCACGCGATCTATGACGTGCACCACACCATTAGTTGCAATCTGGTTACCATGGATAATCCTGGCACAGTTCACGGTTACAACCTGAATAAAAATATATATATATATACTTTTAAGCCAATCTGCCATTATGGCAATATAACTCTGCTCCTATGAGTGCTGCAAAGACTGACCCCATTAGGATAGTGGTTGATGTAGATCCCCTGGTTATTGTACATTGAAGTGACATTGATTCCATTCTTCATGTCTTTGGTCATCAGGCGTTGATTCACCATGTGATACAGAAGTGCGTTCTTAAGCTCAATATTGACATTGCTCTCTAACGCAGCCCGTGCAGCCTATAAAAGTAAAGAAAAATAAGAAATACAATTAAGTAAATTAGTTTTTTTTATTTGTGAATATTTACATTGTAAATTCACTAACCTTTAATTGTTTCATATTTTGTCACATTAACACAGCAAGCATTTTATTAAGAAGACAATACATTGATTGATGATTTTATAAGATAGACCAACACAGAGAATTGCATAAGAATAATGTAAAGAAAAGCATTTGTGTTTTTCTTTTTTTAAATTTCAACATGTGTTACCTGCATTTAGAGTTACCCTAAAATAAACATTTTGTACCCATTTTGCTCCCATTGATGCCTTTTTGGTATGTCTCTTCTAGTGTAGCATATCTAGATACTAATAAATTTTGAAATTGTCTCTTTAATGTCCCTTAAGTTTTAGCAGGTTGGATTGATAAATATCTCAACTGTATATTATATTTTATTTTTGCTTCATATTTTTAATTTAATGAGGTCTGTACTTTGACTAGGCCATTCTGACACATTAACGTTGACTATTATAACTGCCATAACCTCTGTGATATTATTTATATCGGTATTTACTCCAACCTCTGAGTCCTTCACAGATCAGTTTACATTAAGATCTGTTTAGTAGTTCGGTAAACTCACATTTGTTGGCACTAAATTGTTATCAGAGTAAAGTGAAGTAAAAGCAATGTTTGTTACAAATGTTGAATAATTTCAAATATTTTTTTTCTGCCTATTTAACAACTTTTCCACTATTTTTGTGTTGATCTGTCATATAAAATCTGCAAAAAAAGATATTTGTTTTTTTTCTGCTTTTTCACACTGAATTTTTCTTTCTTTTTTTAAAAATAAAGGAATATTATTTTTGTTGTTGTTGTTTTTACAAGGCAATATAACAGATTGAATATTAAGTTTACTCACAGGGTTCAGTTCTTTCCAAGCATCATCGCTGGGTGCAAACACAGTGAAGGTACCGGAGGCCTCAATCTGCTCTTTTAGGTCTGACTCGTCAAAGTAATTCTGTGTAGTCATAGCCTTTACAACCCCCAAAGTGTTATACACATTGTCAATTGGAGCCACTGATAGGTGCAGAAAATGATAAAAAAAAAATCATTTTGATTGAAGCGGTGAGAGTAATAATTTCAGACTACTGTGTGTCCTACCAGCGGGGCATCCTCTCATCCCATCTAGATTCATGTACCCAGGGCAACATTCATACAGGACCAAACTGGAAAAAGAAAGGGGGGTGAAAGAGTGCACAACTGTGAGAGTTTCTGTTCACTGCAAGTCATTAAAGCAACTCATGCAAGATGTAGATAAAAAAAAAAAAGATTTCATTGTTTCTTAACTACATACAGTTGCTTTGCTGTGTTTGGTGTTTTTTCAACATTTTGGCAGTAGAAAAAAGAGAAACAAAACAGAGGGAGATCAAATGTAACACACGTTGAGAGAAGTGAAAAAAAAATCTACATAGAGAAGATTTGGCAGCTGAGAGAAAGAGAAAAAAAGAAAACATCTGGAGCTGTGAGATGATGAGAACTGTTTGGATAGAGAATGGTGGCAACATAAAAAAATAGCATAGCTAGGCTATATAGAGCAATATTCTTTCTATATTCAATATTTTTCAAAGGTGTTTTGAAGGTAAAGAAGTTTGTGTTTTAAGAGGACCTTTAAATAAAACATGCAAAGAAAATGGGAAACGGAAAAAAACATATAAGCAAAGCAAAATAAAAAAAATGGTTTGATAAATACATTCCTAATGAGAAACATGCTGATTTTCTGACAAACCATTTTGGATTATGTGTGGAATCCCTAACCAGTATTTATGTCAACAGTCAGTGTATAGTTTTCCTATAATGTCTTAAAAACAATAAAACTACACAACCAGCCCTAACACTAATCAGTGCAGCAGCGTCATTGGTCAGCAGCATTAAACACATATTATAAAAGCCAGGGCAAAAATAAAGACAAAGAGCTAAAAAACAAGCTGCCAGGTGAACCTAAGAAGTATCAGTAAAATTGCACAATTCTCACATTTCAACAAAAGCTTGATATGACAACCATCTGTTTTGTTAAAAGGAACACAGAACATTTTTTCTCCCCTTGCCCTTTCGTTTGAAAATTATCTATATGATTTTATTTTTGTTGGAGAAATGAAAGCCTATTTTACACTATATTAATGTATAGAGAATAAATCAGTCTCTCAGAAAATTCATTTGTCTCATTAAACAACAGATACATCTCATTGAAACCTTATACTGGTAGACAAATTCTTGATTCTTGTGGAGCCTTGAATTAATAAATAAATAAAGTAATAGTATTGATATATGCAGCAAAAATTACTCATAAATCAGCAATATCCACAATTTCATTAAAAACACCTAAAATTTTGATTTTTTTAATGTTATGTAACATGAAATATTTGTTCCCACTGGTAAGATCATTTTTAAATGTATTATTATTGTTGATTACTCTACACACACAGCCCAATCAATATATACACATTAAGGTATCTGTGTTAAAGTATTGATATATGTGGTGTTATAAAGGAAAAATGTAAAATAGTCAAATTAGTTTAATTAGGTATAACTCAAGTAAGTCAAGCCTCAAGTAAAGACATGACAGACAAAAATTCAGTGAGAAGTAAAGACTTGAAAGTCCTTATTTCAAGTCTAAAACAAGCCATTTAGCCAGAAGGTATTTTAATCAGTAACAATAACTAACAATTTAAAGATTTATAAATATTTTTTAAAAGCACTTCAGAAGAGGAACTGAACCTCAGAACATTTTGGAAAGTTGATGCTAATGTTGTTCAATTCAATTCAAGCTAGTTTATTTATACAAGACCAATTCAAAACACATGTCTTCTCAAGGCATTTCGCAGACACAATACAGTTATATTGGTTAAAAGTTTCTGTCAAGGAAAACCGGTTGATTGCATTGAGCCCCTGACTTGCAAGACATGTTCCTCCTGGATGAGCTTTCGGGAATGTTTCTTCAATGTTCTATATTGTAAATAATAAATAAAACAAAACAGTTTTTAGCACTGGGTGACAGGGCCTCTCCACCACAGCAGAAAAAACAGCTAAACAGTACATAATGCAGATTTATTATTGCAGCAACAGGCAGAAAAAATATTGGCAAATGGTAAGAGGCGTGAAGCGGGCTAGAAAACATGCCAAGCATGAATCCACATTAACACACTTCCTGTTGGTGGAAGTCATCAAGTATTTCTAAGGCAAACAGTTTAAGTAAAAATGAAACCACAATTTATTTGTGTGAGAGTCCAAGTCGCAAGTATTTTGTGGTTTGCTTGAGTCTGAAGTCATTAAATCTGTAACTGTAGCCAACGCCTCTGCATTATACAATCATGATACGTATAGAATTTCAACTTTATTGGGATCTCATGCCTTAGACAACAGAAAGACTGAGGAATGCACAATTCTTTGTTCCTCGCTACTATAGATGAATTATCTTATGAAATACCATCAATTGCATTAACTCGAGATTATAGCAACAACCATTTCTTAGCTCTTTAAAGAAAGCATAAACAAAATTTCACCTCTTAAGATTTTTTAGGGCTTTTAAGAATTGTCTCTAGACAAAACAAGGTGTATGACAAAGGATGCCTCTCTCTACCTGTCCCTTCCCCTTCCCTACTCATCCGTTACCTTATATACACATATTTGCAAAAGATCAATACACAGCAAAACATAAACAACTTTCAGAAGAACATGTAAAGGGAAGAAGTAAGTGACTTTTAGTTTTGTATCAACACTGTGTAACCTAAACTCTAGATGCCATAAGGAAATAATTAAAGATAGTTTTTTGACTAACCCTTGGATTCCAGGTCAAATTTGAAGTGTTACATACGCGGATCTTGTCTCTCTTTATTCTTCAGTAAATGAATTCAGCTAAAGATAAACAACAAAATCTAATTATCTGGGGAGAAAAGAAACAAACAGATACTGAGTTAACATTTACTGATCATTCAGTGAGATTGTTTTTAAGAAATATCAGGTAAAACTCATCACTGACATGATGAGATGCAGACCTCTTGAAAGATGAGGAACTCTTGAAATAATTAAGCATGGATATTACCCAGATCTCTGTATCATTTTCAGCTGAAATTTGTCAGGGTGTTTGTTTGGAAGGATCTCCTAAGAAACAATGAGCAATGTTAAAGTTTGCTGCTTTCTATGTCTCATTTTCTCCAAGGAAAACCTACTTTACAATGAAAGCCTTGCCTGTTGCTGGTATTCAGGAGAGTCTGATGGTGCGGATTGCATGGCAGCAATATGTCTCTGTCAGAAGGCCCCAGGGCAGCTGTTGCCACAATGTAGCTTAATATCATCAGCGGGTAAAAGTGTCTATGAATGGGCGAATGACTGATTGTAGTGTGAAGAGCTTTGAAGTCCTCTGAAGCGATAAATAGCACTACACAAAGGCACATTATTGACCATTTACAATTTAAACATAGAACTGATTAATGCTGTGCTTATAGTATAATTAGCGCTATATGCTCCCAAAAGCTTTAATCTGTCAATAATGGTTTTGCAAATAGCCATACTGTTTGTATTACATGGTTTTAAAATTTTGAATACATAAATATGGGTCCACAATCGTTGGTAGACAGGAGGTTATAAAGTCATTTTGTTTTCTTGGCTTGCACTCTGACAGAATAATAAATGCAATGAGGACATGAGAAGGAATGAACCGGTTTACTGAAGTCAGTCATCTGAACAATGTGGTTTCCAGATGAACAAATGCGGGCATAGGGGTACACAGCCACTTCCATTTATTTCACACACATTTGTATGGCCTAACCCAGACCCCTACCCGAACCCTGAACATAACACGTATTGAAAGTAGCATGTTCCTGTGGAAATGATCTCCTCAAGGTATCATATACATGGTCAACTCTCACCATCTTTAAACAGTTGCTATTTGTTTCTGTTTTAAAAAAGTATTTAACAAATAGTCTGTCTTGTATCCTTTTTCTTTATACAGTTTGCTGATCTTCTTAGTATATCAGAATATTCCACTAACTGTAAAAAGAAAAAAAAACAAAACAGAAAAGGTCCTGGTTATTTTCTGCCAGGATCTTTTCAGTTGTGGAAGATTTTATTTTGTTAAGAACAAAATCCATAAATTATGATTTTTTATTTCTAAATGTTTGTGTAATGTATGAATCTAAAATGTTGCCCATTGCCATCAGTGAAGTTGTCAGAACTCTTACTTAAACCACTCTGATAAATACGGTTGAAAGATCCGTAAAAACAAATCATGGTAAATTCCTGTGAACAAATATAGTACTAAGTACTAGAGTAGTAAACAATCTATGTTAGATGTAGCATAGAATGTGTAAAGAAATGGTATTTCAGCTATTTTTTTAACCTCCAGTATAAATTGTATTAATATTGTACTGAAAAGTTGGATTTAAAAATTGAGAATAAAACAAGAATGACCTGTTGGATTTAGAATTTAGAATAAGGCACACCCAAGTTCAGTGTCCTATATGGCGCTACGCATAGAAGTTGCAGGACTAATCTTTTTAGTCACACTTCTGACCGTTTATGTTCCCTTTCAGGCAGGAGCTTACACAGTAATGTACAGCATCTGTAAGGGAACATGTTTTTTTTATAGCACAACTGCATAAAAAAAGGATATCACTTGCTTGTTTGGCAAATTCCATTTTTTTTTTCTGATTCTGATTTTTCTGTGATCGTATTTCAAGTTACGACACATGTACTGGAATTTATCCAAAACTGGTTGAGTAATGAAAGACGAGTGAAGGGTTGAAAGGGGCATATGGCACTGAACTGGTAATACAATACAGCCATACATTAGTCTGTGTACAACAAAGCAAGTCCGGACAAGACATGAGAGGGAATGTAAGAAGACAAAGAATGTGATAGTTTTACAGTATGTGTGAAATTTTGCCTCTCTGTGTAGGTTTCGATGACCTAATGCAGAAAGTGTGTGTAGTTCACACAGCTGCCCTCATCAGCCTAAACCACAAAAATTGTTGGAAATGATTTATCGTAATGGAAAGGAATAGGCACAGTGTTGTGTTTATCAGACAGATCTTTTTATTCAGTGGATACGCTACAGGAGAGAAGAGTTTGCACTTTAGCTGAATGTTCAATGCCAACCCCTATAACAAATTCAATCGATTCAGTAATTTAGAGAAGACTTACGCCTTCTTGCCGCAGATGGATCGTCTGTACCAGTTCCTACATGTACTGAAGTACTTTTTCTTTGTTCCCTCAATCTGCTGCAGAGCACACACATTGGGCCTGTCAGAAAAGATGATAAAAAAGTGAAAATCATGGGGAGGACAGGTGTCATTATGTTTAAATTTCATATGATGTATTAATTTTACTTCTAATAACTCTTAATTGAATAATCAAATATGTCAATAAGAGTAATGTATTTTTTAATTGTAGAGAAAAAAAATAACAAACCAAAAAAATGTCAATCATATACACAATTTCACAAATCTGTATTTGTGTCTGCTAGTGAAGGATGTGCACTTGGTTTCTTTAAAAACTAGAATATACTGAATTATTCTGTTTCATTATTATTTTTAATATAATTACTAAGAAAAGAAAATTCAAATCCCTTTAGGTATTTTATGATGTGCGTTTAGTTCTATTAAGATATAAAAAAAAAGTAAATTTTATAAATTCTATTTATTTATAAGCAATTCTTAACCCATCAAACCCTTCAGCTTTACACAAATCTGTGAGTATACAGTAGCTATTGTTGTATAGCCCATCACAGTGATAAGAATTATCTGCTGACAAATAATTTTCTAGTTCTTTCTTTAATTTTTATCCTTTTTCCTTACCCCTCATTCCTGGCCCGTATGCGGCTGTGGCTGACTATTTTGTCATAAGCTGAGGAATCCACACTTCCTAGAAAGCAGAGTGCCAATACCGCTAAGGTCACCACTGGCAGCTGATCCATCCTGAGGTGTTATCAGTCCCCTGCACCTTAAGGCTACCAAAACACTTCCCTCTTGTCCTTAAATAACACACCTAGCTCCCTTGCACCCCTTTAAAAAAAACCACACAAAGGATTTAGAAACACATAGTGAGAGGGGGAGCTTTTATACCAACAGCTCTGACTCTCTAACACACCCACTCTCTCTCGAATTTACTGCGCTACTGTGTGCTCCATATCATGACGTCCTGTTCATAACCACACACATCCTTCCTTTCAGTCCAAACCCATCCTCCAGCTGAGACTCCAGAACAAGCTTATTGTCTCCTCCTTCCTCGTGGTGTTCAACAACAGTGTTAAATGAACTTTCTCAACCACCATCTCATCCCATAGCACCAAGGACACCCTATGAATGAAAAAAACAACCTTGCATACTGTGAACTGTTTAACTTTTGGTATTTTGTCAATAACTGTGCAATTCAGGGCCTTGATTAGAGGATTTCAAGAAAAAATAAGTGTTTTTTGTTGAAATTTTTGAGATTAACAGACAATTAACAAAATGCCATTTGGTCCTCGTCCAATCTGCCAAGCCACTTAGTAATATCTAGACCTAATCCAGTAACTTTTTTAATGTTTAGATAATAAAACAGATCTCATTTTGTGGTGAATCAATGGAAAGACCAGTGTGTAGTTGACACTTTGCATGAAAAATCTCTTTAGCTCTTGTTTTATTACCAGCTTGTGATCCTGCCTCCTCCCCTTATAAAGAGGAATCACTATTTTTTACAATCTTTTCCTCCTAGGTCTCCTTATTTCTCCCTGATCATTCCATGCCAACATTATCCTTGCTGTCGTGAGAATAGTGTTTCCCCACAGCTCTTAAAATCATGTCTATTTTTTCCTCAGTCTTGTTCTCCTGTGTTGTATCCAGATTAGATACAACTTCCAAAGGGGGAAAAAAATCCATAGTAAATCAGGTCATGTGGATGTCTGTCAGGCACAGTTTTACATTTTGAACAGAATAGAAGATCCAGAAGATGCTGAAAAAATATAAAAATGTTCTTTGATTTTTGTCTGTCTATTAGATTGTTACCGTTAACTTTTGAAATTATTTTCTTTTCTTGCTTAACACTGAACCCCACCAAAGACTCACGCTTACAGTAAGTCACATATTTTTCTTAAGATCTTTTTCATGACCTGTACAGTCCATCTGAATTAAGATCACATTTAGCATACATGGTTTCTACATGATCCTCAGGGAACCTAAGAAAGTGCAGTGCTGTTTTGGGTCGTACAGAAGCCACATACCTAATATAGTATTAGGCAAAAGCTGTTACCTAAATTGTGTTGGCAAACAGAGTCCTCTTCAGTCTTTTTCTGTGCCTGGAGCCTATATAGAGTTGTTGCCAGGCATGTCAGCCTTACTCATTATATAAAACAAAGCCAGTCATTGAGGGTCGGTGTCATGTAGGTTTTGGAGGTTTCCCTGCTTTAATATGCCTGATTACATTTAACCAAATGCCTCTCGCTGGCCGTTACTGGAAACCAGGTGTGCTGAATTAAGCTACCCAAGGTGGTTACACGTTGGAGAAGCTCTCCTGGCTTTTTTCTGATGTTAATTTTTTGAGAGAGCTTTAGTTCCCCCATTTGTGGATGAGTTTCTTTCTTTAAATGTTTTTTGTTTTTGAGTTTTTTTAGCCTCTGGTGTTGGATGCTGTGCAACTGGAAATGTTTTCCCTGTATTTTTGGTGTGTTTTTTTTGACATTTTGTTATGATACATAAGAATAGCAAGTGTTTTTTTTACACCTTGGAACTGCTTATTAACATCTCTAAAGCTTCAATAATAATTGAACTAATTCGGTAAGTACCAGCTGAGTCACAAAGGAGGAAAACATGAGCATGAAGAAGAGAAAGGAGCAAAAAATCTAAGCTCTCTCTTCCATTAATAATTATGGACAATGCAAGATCTTTAGGAAACAAGTTAGAACAACCCCAAGCCCTAGCAAGGATCCAGTCAAAATAGTAGCTATGCAGTATTAAGTGTTTTACTAAAACATGGCTACAGGCTCACATCCCTAACTGCCAGTCTTTCTCACCATGCAAGTAGACAGAGATTTAAAGAAATATTAGGAAGGTACTTCTGATTCATCTCTGCAGCCCAGATATTGAACTGTTGGCAGACGGTTTATGTCCATTTTATTTTCTTAGAGTATTTACCACTGTTGGTTCGATAACTGTTTACATTTCTCCTTCTGCTGTTGCTAAGTTAAAGACACAACAGCCACATGCTTTTGGGCAATAACAGGTGATTCAGGCCTCACTCTGACACTTCCAACAATCCAGCAGTTTATCAGCTGCTGTACGAACGAAAACAAAACAAGGGACTTGTGTCATGCAAATGTCAAGGGCTTCTACATCCATCACTATCCTATATTTCTTTGAGAAATCGTCTTTATAAGAGACAACCAGGAGTAAAAGGACCAGCAGTAGAAGTTAACCACATACTGTAGAGGGGAAAATGGATTGACTGAGTGTGTGATTGAATGCATACATTTCTGTGTAAATATCACTGTCCCCACCAGGATAGTAGACACTTGTCCAATAACAAACCCTGGATCAACAGTTATCTAAAGGTACTACTAAACAAAAAAGAAGAACTTGCATAACTGGAGATAGGGAAATACTGAGGAGTATACAGAAGCAATTTACGTTCATAATAAGAGAAGGACACTAAGGCATACAAGAAGTGTCTCTAAAGTAGGTTCCACCAGAACAATATCAGAGATGTGTGGTCAGGGGGGAAAAGATCACAGACTTTAAGTAAAATGATGTTTAGACTGGAGTCCGGAAAGAGCCAACAAATTGAATACATTTTTCAATAGCTTTAGTTTAGGAACAAGTTCAAAATTCTTCTCTCTTCTACACAGTCAAATGGAAATCCCACCCTCATTTGACCCACCCAAAACTATATCACACCAAACATATTTCATTTTCCACCTCTGCCATAGACCCTTCAGCTTCTATGTGTCAGTCAAAACAGAAGATGCTGTTGTGCCATCTGCCTTTCATCTGTCTATCTCTAGCAATCAAGTGAAGAGGCAACTGGAGAGGCTGAATATCAGTCACTGAATTTCAGTCCCAGAGTCCTGGGGGCCTGTGCAGAGAAGCTCTGTAGCTCTACAGCACCTCTCTAACCTTAACCTGACCCAGGAGAAAGTTCCAGTGTTGTGAACCTCCTGCCTTGTTCCTGTACCAAAGAAAACTCAATACTCAGTCCTTCATGACCATAGACCTGTTGCCCTGACATCCCACATTATCCTAGAGAGACTTGTGTTGGTCTACCTGAGCATGCAAACAAGCGGCTATCAGGACCCTTTGAAATCCGCTTATAGCCATAGAGTTGGAGTTTAAGATACTGTCAGGTGCCAGCTTTAGCAAAAACACTTTCATTTAGACAAGGCAGACAACGCTTTAAGGATTATGTTCTTTGACTTCTCCAGTCCATCTAACACGTTCAGCCTGCTTACTAGGTCAAAACTCCATATCAGTAAGGTGGAGGCATCAACAATTGTCTGGATCAAAGACTGTGAATCTTTGAAATAGGACTGAGCTTAGGTCCTTTAGTGTCTGCAGCAAGATGCTGCATATCTTCCTTTAGTCTGTTGTTGAGTGTGAGATATCTCTTCTTCATCATCTGCTGGAGTAGCATTAGAGCAAATTACTAATTTTCCTCATAAAATGAAGAACATTGTAGACAACATTGAGCATCTTCTTCTAAAGAGTGTTAAACACCAACAGTGTCTTCAGTCAAAGACTTCTCCATATCTGGTGCAAGACCAACTGCTACAGAAGATCCTTCCTGCCTACAGCTATAAACATTTACAGAACTTGCTGAATGAAAGCAATGACTTAAAACAACATTTAATTTCCCTGTAGAATTAAAAAAAAAGAATTTTAGAACTGAATTGAAGCAGGGAAACATCTAAAATATAATTGAAACCAGACTTTAAGGACTGACTTTGTGTACGCCAATCAGCATTCTAAAGTTCCAGGGAATTTTCTGCTACATATAGATGTGTCTCAAGTGACTCAAATGTTGCCTTATTAGCAGAGCTTTGTAGAGATTTACTGCATGTTGGTGAAGACAGTTAACCATTTAATTCAGGTGTGTAGAGCAAAGAATAGTTATAAGGGGTGCATGAAATCATCCCTGGCTGACTTGAGTTTTAGACTTTTGATTTAAAGAGATAGTTTGGATTGTTTTGAGTGAGGATCTGTAGTATTTTTGTTAGTAAGAGTTCCCTTACTGCTTGTACTTTGCTGTGAGCTTGGAAATGAAAATATTTGGAGGTGTAGTTCAACTGGCACATTTTTAAGCTAATTTCAATAGATACTGATATTATACTATATTAAAGGAAGTTAATTGTTAAGCATCCAGAAAGAGACTGTTATATTTTTTACTTTTTTCCTGTTACTTTTCAAACACAAAGATATGTCGGTGAAGTATATGAGTTCTATTCTTCCGCTTGACTTTAAAAAATTCATGTTTTTTTTTCACAGTTGAAAGAATTATATTGAATGTAATATTTCATTTGAATCATGGTGAAATTACTTTTTTAAAGTTTTTTTTTTTTTAGAGAGAAAATGAAGACAAACTTAAAAAACTGTTGATTTTAAATATGTGAAAAACACAATGTTTAATCTGCAGGTAAAAGCAGGGGCAATTATGTTACAGTAATGTTAAACTACTGGAATGTTAAAGTGCTGGAATTTGAAATCTGGATTACAATTATTGATAAATTCACATAACCCTATATAAAAAATGTGAATTGTCACCTTATGAATTTCTATTCCTTGATAAACAACACTTCCTAAACAACTCCTTAAAGTTTTATATTATGACATCTTAATAGATTGTTTTTAATTTTATAACTTGAAAAACAAATAAATATAAAGTGGGATGATAAAAAGAGCTTTGCTTAACTTTTTTCTAATGCAATCATTTAGACAAATTAAACTTTTTATTTTTATTAATGTTTTTTTGCAGCCAGTTGTGCAGCACATCCTGTATCATATATCTCCCCCTAGTGGACAAGATCTGTTGGTACAATTAGCTCTGAGGCTCAACAATGTGCTAAAATGGCAGCATTTTATCGGTACTAATTAGCTGTGTTTTTTTCTCTCTATATCCAGAAAACCCAATTCCATCAAGAGCACACATAACTTTTAAAGACTGTCTATTTTGCTCTAAACCACAGTCATTCCCAGAGGGCCGCTGTCCTGCAGCACAGCAGCCCTTCCAGGACTGACTTTGCAAGCCACTTAGTAACCCTAATGCCCTAACTTTCACAGGTTACATCCATGTAATAGGTTAGATTTCAATTAAGACACAAAAGAGGATTAAGGCAAAGGACTCAGTTATGCTTCTGTGCTCTTGATAATAGCAATGCAGTACGTTTTTCAGAAAATAAAATATTTACACTTCCTTGTTTGACTTCAAAAACAAAATGTTTTATCTATTTTAAGAAACATTAGAAATGCTGCTGAGACAATTTAGGGAACTCTTCTTGTAAATATGACTTTATTCAAGTTCTTGTCCTTCATATATCTGTGACAGCTGGAGGAACAGCGTGTTAACTGGTTAGATTGGCAATCATCAGTTCCATTGTCAGATTATTGTCAGTTTAAAGAAAGAAAGAAAGACAGACAGACAGACAGACAGACAGACAGACAGACAGACAGACAGACAGACAGACAGACAGATAGACAGACAGACA
>JAUZNJ010098794.1:0-16907 GCA_034780135.1 Jordanella pulchra
AGCAATCCCTCACACTAAGCAAGCATGTAGCAACAGTGGAGAGGAAAAACTCCCTTTTAACAGGAAGAAACCTCAATTGGAATGAAAGAACTGGTGTAGTTTGAAGGTTCTAAATCAAAAGCTCAGTTTTTGAACATCTAATTGACCATTCCTTAAATTAAAAACATTCAAATTAAAAACATATATGGATTCAATACACAGTGAGAGAAATATTTCAAGCGAGTGTTTTTAGTACTTTTGATGATTTTGACTGAAAACCCACATGTGAAATGTTGTAAAAAAACCCAAATCCAGTCAGTATTTCAGAGGTTTAGGAAACTGTGCGGGGAAAAAGATATTTGTAAAACCAACACTTAAGCATCTTTCTAGAAAGTTGAGCTGAGGAGGAAGTGGACTGAGGCTGGAGTCAGGGCTTTCAGAGCCACAACATAGTTGAATCCTACATGTGGACCACAAATGTTGCATTTTTCAACTCAAGATACTCAAGAACCTGAGATAACAATACATGCATCTTAAATGGGACAAGAAAAGAAATTGGACCATTACTCAGTGGTCCAATGTTGTCTTTTCATTTTAAAGTGACCGTTGCACTTCACTTAAAAATCAAGGCTCTAGAGTCTGAACGTGTAGAGAGCGACCGAATTAAAGAACCTTGAAGTCCAGAGTAGTTCTGGTCCGCAGTGTTTTCTTAGTTCTACAGTCAATGCATCCATCGACCAGAAAACATTAAAGCACTAAATGCTTCCTTCTACTAACAAGTTGTATGGAGATGCTGATTCTGCTCTCTTTCTGGACAAACACTAAGCTTTTCTGTTTGCTGCTAATTTATTACATGTCAGCTATATTTCTGTTTTGGCTTGAGCTTGCTTCTGCTATTTATCAGGAATAAAATTAAGCAATTTTGTTTTTCTTGTATTTGATTCCATTTCAACACCTGCTTGTTTCTGCTGCTTTTGAGCGTACAGTTTAGCGTAGAGCAGTCACACTGCATTGTTGCAGGACATGCAACTTTTTGTAGTTAAATTTGCTGATTCTAGTCAGTGCAGGAAAACTCTGTTTCTTTGGTTACACTGATTATGAGACCTAGATACTTTCTCAAATTTAGAAAAACTTGTTCATCTCTTTTTATTAATAGAAGATTCTCCATCTGTAGTTTTCATGTAGTTGTTGCATGGCTCTTTTAATTTTAATGTTTTTATTTTCATATTTATATCCAGAAGAGCACTTAGTCCATTGTGAAAACTGTCTGTGTTTTGTAGAACCTATTTGCAAGCTTTGCACTTGGTACTGTGCTGCCATTATTTAAACATGGCAGTGCAGAACTGTGCTAATGCTAAAATCATGCTGTGGGCCAGAAGACGAACAGAACTATGCAGAGAGCACTTGGTTGAGTTTAAAAAAAAAAACAGCCACAGACACAGTGGGATGTGTCGTTCAAATATTATTTATTTGTTAGACTAACCCAGTCAAAGTACCAACCCCCATAAAGAGACAGTATTTGCCAAGGGAAGAGAAACTTCACAGATGCCTTCCATCTATTTTGTCATTTTGTTTTTGCTAAGAAGAAATGTCCCATCTTTAAATGTCCAATGCTATTAGACAAACAGTCCGAATGACTTGCAGCTGTTACTGTGGTTAATGTTGGTTTTAAAATGTATTGCCTTGGGAAGGCTGAATACAAAAGTGTGAGACATTTCAGTTTGTTTCGGAAATGTTTGAAGTAGTACAGCAACGGTTATCATATTATGGTGGGATGGTGTGAAGATAAATACAGGTCAAGCCACTCACTGGAGGAAGCTTTGGTTGCTTGTATTTGGGATCTTGTTTCTTCAATCATAATCCCTATCTCATCACCATAGGTAAAGGTAAAAGCATAGATGCACTAGTATACTGTTCTATTTGTAAACTAACTGCCTGCATGTAAAATATCACCTTAAAATTCTATTTCTCTTCCTGCCGTCTTGTTCCCTTTTCTTTTACCTAATCATGTTTTGACCCTTGGATCCTTCAATCTCTTTTCCCACACTGTCACCTTTTCATCCTTCCCCGTTGCCTCCTTCTCTTCGTATCTATCCTTCTTCATCTGTGGCTGTTTCTCTCTGTCGTCCATCGCTCAGTGTTTCTGCTTCCATTAGTGGGAAATGGAAAAAGTGACATCAGCTATTTGGTAAACGGAGAGAGATGGAGAGACAGAAAGGGACAGAAGATGAAAACTCTGGATGGAAAAATGAAAAGCAAAGGTCAAAAGAGTGACAGCGGGGATGATTGTAAAAGAGGGGAAAGGAAAACAGAGGAGGAGAGAGAGGAGCGTGACATGAGAGAGTGAATGAAAGACAAATATGGAGAGAGAAAAAGAGGTAGAGATCCATTAAAGAGAAAGTAAAGGAAAGAGGGAAAGGCCTCACCTCATTAAGCTCCTAATGCAGAGTAAATATACAGTCTAAATGGAACATAGACCACGTGTGTGTGCGTTTACTGTCAGGCTTCTCTGTGTATGAGAGCGTCCTCCAAATACTTTACTATAATACCCATCATCAGTAGGTGGAGATCTGGAATATCAGAGTATAAATGCCTTAACCTCCCTGACAGATAGAGTTACATCCTGGAAAAAATAACAGATTGGAAGGAGATGATGATGATGTGTTTGGTTACCGACTGTGTTAAACAGTAAGGCAACATCATGTGTTCATTGAAGGGCATCTCCAGATGGAAGCTTTTTCATGAGGAATAAGAGGATGGATCAGAAATATATTTAGCTTGTTAAAAAGTTAAAGAAAACAATCTGATGGTAGTGTGATGTAGTTTATTTATGTGGACACATGCAGCAAATATAGAGCTAGTTTTTTGTTTTTTTTAGCTCTTGGCATTTCCTGATTTGTCTCGAGATCTATTAATTCACAAACTCCTATAAATACATCTTGCCACGAGCCAGCAGATGCCTTTGGCTCGATAAAGAAATTTCCTTAAACCAATGAAATGCAGGGACGTGTGACATCACTGTGTCAACCAGAGGCGGAAATCAAAACGAACATCGCTGCCTCGTTTTAGCTGAAAAACAAGGAAAAGAAAATAATATTTGCCTTTGCGGATGGGAAGATGTGCGTTTCCCTGACTGGATTTGTTAAGAGTTTATTTATCAGTTAACTCCTGTAGTTGTGAAACAAATAAAGGTTTTACTGTTGCTGTGATTGGCTAGAAACCTTTACATGGAAGGCAGGTACCCAATCAGGTCACTGAATAGTACTGAATGTCCCTCCTTTTTTTGTATACGTTCTACAGGAACATTCCAGATCGTGTTTAATGCAACTCTATATCATATCAATGTGGTTTATGCAAAATAATTAGGGAGAGAAAAAAAAAAGTATTTTTTTCTTCTTTTTTTTTTTTATAAAGCACAATCAAGGACGACCCGGATATATGTCTGTTTGCTCAAATTGATGGTATGGATCGTGCTACCGGTGCAGATTGGGTAGTGACAGAAGCATTTGAAATGGTGTGATTGGTTTCAGTAGAAGGTCTTCATCATTCACCATGATAAGCGCTGTCCAAATAGTGTTGGCAATATGGAAAAAGCCTTTTTTTTTTTCTTTTTTCTTTAGAATAGGTAGCTTGCAAGGGCCCCTTACTGGCACTAAGGAGCTATGAGGAATCCAACAATCCTTTGCATGACTCCACATATGAGCACAGTCCACCTTTAGATGTTAACAAAATACATAAATCCTTCACATGTACTCTGTGCGAGACATGCAAATGTACACACCTTCATATATATTGGTTTTTATAACAGAGCTTTAGTAATTAATATTTTGTGTTACTTGTGTTTTTTCCTAGTTTTTTTGCCGACTAGCATCACCCATATGCTTTTTTGCCGCACAATGACACCTGGAAGACCAGAATCAGCCCGGGAATCCAGACTCAGATGGAGCCACGGTCTCTTCTTACCACCTGCTCTAATGAAATGTTTTTGGACTGCATTCTGAACTAACAACTAGTTGTCCTCATTGATGAGAAAACTAGTCCACAATCTCTTCCTTAATGAATAACTAAAGCCAAATCTTGTTTTTGTTTTGACTCAAGTATTATTGAACATAAATTGAGATGTATAATTTTATTCTTATTTAATTTAATGATTTTTCAGGTCAATATACAGCATTTGGTGCGTGTCAATGCTCCATCAATGCTGCTCTTCTCAAAAACTCGCCTATGTAAAATGAGAGGGTTGGATCCATATGAGATGAATGGGAATGAGTCATGTGACCCAGAGCACTACTTTACAGCAGTCTGAGTATCCTTTAAACATTAGAGAAAACTAATAAAGAAGTTGCTGTTATGCAATAAATCAGCCCTGACTCTAACCTGATCAGACATATTTTTAGTTATTTGATGTAGAGTTTAATCTAGGGGCATAAATATGGCTTCGTCTGTCCAACTAACTCCATAATGTCTTAATCTGCAGCTCCAAAGATGTCTGCTATCAGATTCCAAAACACAGGGCCAACCCAAGCCTCCATGAGGCCATCAGCAAAATTTGATTTCGGGTTTTCAATTTCTGCCAATAATATCTACTGCTAGAATTAAGAGCCTGATGATCAGATGATTCACAAACCTCCTATGCAATTATTGTTGCTATGGTAGTTTCTTAGTCTTCTATTTATAAAAAAATATCCAATTTTAATTTGCAGTAGTACAATCTTATGCCGTTTATTTATAGTTTTAGTTTTGGCTATAACTGGGACATGGTCTATCCAGTAGCCCCACTAAAGACCACACCCCTTGCTTGATAACCAAAGCAGCCCATTTCAATAACAACAATAAGGCTAATGTGGCTTTTTAGGCAGCAACATGTCCAGTTTCCTTTGTGGAAACTTTTGATCCTACAGAAATAAAAAAACAGGCAACAGGCTGTTAGTTAAGAAGGTTGTTTCATGGGGCTGCCTATGAAGAGGAACACGTGCCCTGGTGTGAACTGCAACAACAAAGTACAAGAATAACATGTAGCACAAAACATGCAAACCAATAAAACTGCTTTCATAATTAAAAAAATAAATAGTACAAAAAAAGACGTAATTAAATCAAACAATAGAAATTCATGTTTCTAAATAATGTGGATAAAATACTTGAGAGCAGGTAGAAAATTAAGTCTTAGAATATGTGTAACTACACCACAAACTCAAAATGACCTTTTCATGTGACTTTTTTAGTCACACTGTTCTTCAGTCCTCCAGCAGCTGTTTAAAACCCAGCTGCTGTTTGCAAATTTATTGTTGACATCACTATAGCTAAAGTTGTTGGTGATATCGCCGCCAGCCCACTCGATCATTCTCCTTTCATAGAAGAGTTCAGGTTCTTCTTTATTTGAGTTTAGAAGAATGCAGGCCCTCCTCTGAGCTGCCCAAAGATTTGGGCAGGACTAAGGACTTAGGAATGAATTCATCTGTGCTTCAGGACGTTTGGAAGGTTTTCCACCTCTGTAGCCAGTTGTCTCTCATCCTTAGACAATGGTAGAAGATAGATTTGTATGAAAAGTTTATACTGGTCCTTACTTGTCTGTTTGCCAATCCGATCCCAAGACCAATTGGTTTTTGTTTGTTGTGATTAAAGATATATCGATATAAAACAGTTACCATTTTGTTACTGTATTTATATAGTCAGGGTTAGACTAACCCAGTCAAATATACATGCGAAACCCCCCAAACCATTCGTTTTTCTTGTGGGCTCCAGGTTGCCTTGGACTCTATGCAGTCCCACAGTATGCTTATGCTTTGGGCCGACCCTGCCAGTTAGTTTGAGGAGCACTAAACCTGGAAGTCAGAGATCTAGTGCCACTTAGTGGCTAAGGGTTACACAGGGTTGAGTTAAAAATGCTTTCATTTAGAAATCGACCACAACAATATCAGTTGAAATATATAAATATCTTATTATTTTTGGTTTCCTACAGTGAGGGGCTTGCAGAATTGAGTTAGTCAGTCTGAGATGGGACATCAAAGAGAGCTAAATAGAGGAAAGCCCTTTTCAAGATGGCCAGTCCTTTCTGGTAACCGTTCCAATAAACTGTATCATGCACTTTCTCTTTCCTGAATTAGGAAGATCTTTGACATTGCTTGACTAATCAATGTTTCCTCGGTAGTTCAACTGGACGGTTGGTTAATTATATGAGCCTAATTTCTAGATAACATAAAATAAAACAGAAGTCATATAACCTGTGCTATTATTTTGTGTAAAACACCACAAGACATTACGGTTCATTATAATACTGTATATTTGCAGTCATTTCAAACCCAGAGAACAGTGACAGACCGAGAGATCATCAGAAGAAAATGAAACAAAAACGAAATGCTGAATGTTGTTTCTATCTACACAGAATGTCCCTTTATCCCCACCCACCCCAACCCGTTCCCCTCCCTCATTCGTCCCTCACATGTTTGAAAAAGTAATCAACAAATGAACAAAACACACAGTGAAATAAACAAAGCTTCAACTGCACTCAAGAAAATATAGGAAATAGGTTTCTGGTTTTTGATGAGGAGTGCTTGATTTTAATGCTTGCAGAAACTGTAAGGAATTTTTTTTATAATCCAAAAATCCTTAAAAAGGGATTGTATTAGGGCAGTTTAAGTATCCTCTAGTTTAATTAGACACACAAAATAAATGCTGACATTTTTTTTTCAGCTTTTAGATCCACATTGTGAAAAAAGGCTCAACATCAAGGAGCAGAATTTACTGTATATTTAAGAGACCGTCTTTAAAAATCCCTCCACTGTAGAAAAAATTATTTTCTGAAAGTTTTGCATCATGTCAGAAATTGATTCCACATTTTTATGGCGAGTAGAAAATACTTTATACATTGAAAAGCTGCACCCAACATTTTCAGAGTATTACCTCCTTAGGAGAGGAATTAAGAAAATGATTGGATAAAAAAAAACAAAAAAAACAGATATTTAATAGAAGGAGAAAACAAGTGAGGAGAGGAGTCATGCAGAAAAACAAATACGGTGTTGAAAGAGTAGTTTAATGTGAAGAGAAAAGAAAAGGGTCGGAAATAGTTTTATTAGAGGATGAAGAGTTCAAAGTGTAAAATTAGCTGAAGGACATCAGAAATTGCCCCATGAGTTCTTTTGGGAAAACGAACGATACCGATGGTATTTTCCTTCACTTCTTCTTCAGTGGTTTTCAATCATGGTTTTATATCCTTTTTCATATCCCAGTCTGGACCTCCTCTGATTGGCCGATCCAACATTAAGCCAATGAGGTTGTGTCTTTTTTTTCCTTATAAAACCACACCCATCTGGTCAGGACCAATCAGAAAGAGTCTAATCCTGCAGATCAAAGCTCATAATTGGTCTGTTTCTCTCATTCCGTCCAATCGAAGATATGTCTCATTTTTTTCCTTTCCAAAGATGGGTGGAGCGGTTGTGGTCGGTCCATTTTCTTCATGGATCTGTGTTCTCAGGAATGATGATGTATTGATTGGTTCTCCAGACAAATGGGAGACAAAAGTTTGGAAATAAGTTCAGAAAACCTGGAATGAACGGAGTAAGGTTTGTCTAAAAAGAGGAATTAAGAGAAGAAGTCCAGTGTGTCTCATATAGTAGTCTCATCATTTTGTAGCCAAGTGAAAAAAAGAGTCCCATCCGGGGATGCTGTCGCAGTGATATAATCCAGTGGATGCTGTATTTCTGGTGGAGTTTGTACAGGAAGAAGGGGTGGAGCTGAGTAGGTTCAAGAGACGAGTCTTCTTGGTTCTAGAACATCATGGGGGTTTTCAGGAACGGCCGGGACTCTGCAGAAAAACACAAAGAACTGTCAAACCTAAGTGCTTTATAGACTTTATTATTTTTTTTATCATTTAATCATATTTATAAACTATTTGTACAAGAAAAACTTCACCTAATATTCTCCCTTTGTTCTCCTTTAGACCAACATTTATGCTTTTGATTTGTTAGCAATCATCTTTTTTTCTAAAACGAAACATAACATTTTTTTGTAATATTGAGCAATGCTTTCAGTAACTATAAGTTTTCTCCATGAACATGTTTAGCACCCCCATCTGGAGCTGGAAGAAAATGAAGCTGAGAGCAAAGGAATGTGTTTAAAATGCCTTTAATCATTTTAGTGTCTGAAACACTCCTGCCAGCTGCTGTTACAGGAGGTTTAACCACGAAACAAGTTTTCATTGTAAACCTTATGAGCTTAAATCTGCATAGGAACCCTCATGATTATTTAAAAAGGAAGTAGTGTTCCCCTTTATGCAGTATCCGTTTATGATAGGACTCTCATATCTCCACTTTTACCATGGTGAACTCCTCCCCTCCCTCGTCTCCTTCTCTCATTTCACCTCCGTCGTGCTCCTTCCGCTCCCTGTAGTGCTGTTGCTGCACCCACCCACGCATTAAACACACTCGTACATACAACAGAGACGCTTGCACACCTTCCTCTCCCCGCGGTGTCATTGTTTTCTGCGGACGTTGCAAACTGTTTACATTTCTGCATAACAGCAACCATAAACCTGCTCTCCCTCCTCTTTCCATCTTTTTTTTTCCTGCCCTCTGCTACCTTAACACTCATCTTTCCGAGCTCTTTGTCATCTTTTTACCTCCTAACTTTGCTTTTTTCATCCTAAAGACATGAATGAGACTGTACACATTGGAATATAAAACTTTTCTTAAATTTTTCTCTTTCATCTTACGCTCACTTCCTCCTTCATATTCCCTGCCTACCCTCCTTTTCATCCTCACATCTCCTGCCCTTCCCTATTTTTATCACTCCACAATCCTCTCAAACCCCCTCCTCTCCTCTTTCATCCCTCTTTTCTACATGCATCCCATCCTCTTCTTCACCTCCTCTTTGCTCCCTCCTGTCCTCCTCCTCTTATTTTTATCCCACCCCATTCTTCTCTCTGTCCTCTCCTGCCCTCTTTTACATTTTCCACCCCTTCAGGCTGCAGCTTTTTAAAAAAACTGCTCTGAAAACTTAAAGAGGTGCATGTGCCGATCCCCTCAGTATTGACCTTAAAACTCTAATCTGCAACTTTCCTCTAGTTAAAAATACCAGAACTTCATCACCACTTTACAGCAGGACACTTAGGGATTCGGCTAATGATGTTTTTATTTTTGGATACAAGCGCAAACTCGGTCCATAAAAAACAAGCAAACACCAACACGAAATCTAATGTTTTTAGTCAACAGCAGCTTAAAGCTAAAAGAGAAAAATATTTATGTACCTTTTTAACCTAAACAGATGTTAATTTTGAGGAGCTTAAACATTAAGTTCCTACCAGAGACGGAGGTTTCAATATTTCCTTTTATGGCTGCTTACCGCCTGCTGCTTTGATGTACCTGTGCAGGTATCTCTATCTTTATGAGACCTAACGTATAAAGTAGGAAGCTGCCAAACAGTCTGCTGGTGACAACAGCTTTCCTCTTAGACAAGATCCATCTCTTTATGTCAGTTGCTTTGTTTTCCAACTAAATGCTCAAGTGTGTTTTTTTTTGAACTGAAAATATTCAGCAATGTCCCAAACAGGCAGTAATTAAAAAAAACACAAAACAAACTTCTGTATTTTATTTGTTGATAATTTACAAAAAAAAAAATCAAATTCTTCTCCCTCCCGTTGATTAGATGGTTAAAAACTCTTTTTAAGGTCTATGAATAGACAAAAAAACTTTTTCCGGTTCAATTAAAATAACATGCTTTGATGCGTAATCTTATAATCCAAAGATAAAATCCCAAATCTGGAGGAAAATGTCAAACTCCAGTCCTCAGTGAGATGTTTCTTTGCTCCAACACACCTGAAGCAAATAATAAGGAGTTTGAAAAATGTGACCACATGCTGAGGACACAAGTTAAAAAAAATAGGTTCAGGTGTGTTGGACTAGGAATATATCTCGGAGTAGCAGGGATCCGAGCTCGGAGGAGTGGAGTTTGACACCTCTGACATGATCGTCCTTTACTTTCACAGATCAGAGGGTGTGGACTTGCTCACTAGCTGAGCCTGTTCAGCTCAGTGTTCACATATTACATAGGTATTACCACCACCTGCGAACTCCAAACATATGAAAATATGTATTTTATATATTGTCAACCTGCCTGTTAGTATAAATAAATTCACATATTCTACCTGCAATTTATTATCCCAAATTTAAATGGATGATGTAAAGAACAGAAAAAAAATCACAGCTAAAAAAAAAAAAGAACCAGATATTGATTCCTTTTTTTTATTTTTTTGTTTTTCCTATCCCTCCCCCCTTTCTCTCTCTGTTACTGTTTAGCATATTGTTGTCCCGGTTAAAAATGACGCTGACCTGCCTTGTTAGGAGTCTATCAGCGCAGCAGAGAAAATGTCACCAGGTTTTAGAACAAGGTCGCATTTTTCAACTCGGTCCCAGGAAATCTCACAGCTTCACCCTACATTACATTTATTCTCATCCTTTATCTTTATTTCTTAATCACTTTATTTCATTTTTTTCCGTCAAAAAATGTTTCCTTAATAATTCTCCTCACCTGTTTTTATCTTTGTTTTTCTTCTCTCTTCCTTCTAAACCTTTTATTTCTATCTCACCCCACCTGTTTTGCAGGGAATGTTTCCCTCTCACCTTCTCCAGAACCTCTTCCTTCTACAACACACCCTGATTTTTCCCGTACATTCTCACATGCTTCTCTTCTTTTTTCTGCTCCCTTCTTTCTCCTCCTCTCTTTTTGATTGTAATGCAATGTCTTTCTTTGTATTCAGCAGTTTTCTCTTCACTCGTTAATTAAGAGTGTAGAAGGTGAGAGGCAGGGGAGGTGTGTATGTGTGTGAAGCTAAACCACCGTAGGTGCAAAATGCTTTTATGGCAGGAGGGATGAGTGTGTGTTTTGCTGTGTGTGTGTTACAGAGAGAGAGAGAGAGAGAGAGAGAGAGAGAGAGAGAGAGTAAGAGGGGTCCTACTGGGCCAATCAACATTAATGAAATCAGGTGTGTGTGTGTGTGTTGGAGTGCTTGGCTTGCAGAAGAGAGGGGGATCTAAAAGGGGTCTAAAGAGGAGTGAGAGCTAATTAGAGCTCCCTGTCTCACAAGTATGTGGATCAAACACACACCTACAGAGTGTGAGCGTGTGTATAGATGTTATACGCTCGCAGAGTTGCAGGTGAAGGTTTTCAATGTCAGGAAGGACTGAGCACAGCTGGTAGAAAGACGACGACACATGCATACTAACGCACGCATCAGTACTGTACCTGTGAGGACTCTTGTTGGCATGATATGTTTCTCTAAGGCTAAACTGGAACTTCACTGTCCTGCTCCTGCTGTTATACAGGTTAAAGGTGTGGGCTGTCCTTTCACCGCTTAGAAATCCACAGAATTATTCTCCCTCCTGATAAAGACTGGTGAAAAGCTTTAAAATATTTTTCAAACCAATTTTTAAAGAACTCTGTGTTAGAAATCAGTTATTTTGCTTTTGTAAAGTGAATTGTGCATTAATGCTCAAACATAAGCGCATAGGAAAACCCTAGTGAGACTGTATCTGGAACGAGCGTTTTTAAATCCAATTCAGCTTATTTTTATGGTGCCAATTCACAACACATGTCAACTCAACATCTTTTAAAAGTAAACTAAAAATAAATAACCTTTCAAACAGATTATGAAGTAAAAGATGTGGGAAAATCCATTTTGGTCCATGTCCATCTCAGATCAAAATACTTTTAAATAACCTGTAAGACAAGCTAAAGAGAGGAGACCATAAACAACGACTCAGGATGATCTGGACAGATTGGGCCAAAAGAAATGATCAAAGCTACACTTCTTTCCATTTGCTCCAACCTTGTTTGATGTAATAAATGGGGTCTAAGTGCTCTCCTCTCGACTAAAGGTGGTCAGATGAAGTATAAAACAGTCAACTGCCAGTCACTGCCAGCGATCCAGTTAAAAACAGTCCTTTTTTAACATCATTGAACTAAACTTAAAAAATTCTCCCATAAGAGATAAAGCTACTAATAAAGAAAATTACTTTCCATGAGTTGTTGTTAAAAACTGTATGTTATTATTTCAAACTTAATCTAAACACTACTTTGGTCAAACGTTTTACAACCACTGGATAACTTGAAAGCACTAACTGGACCATGCCTTCTTAATTCTGGCCCTAGAGGTCTGAAAACTGCATAATCACTCCTATAAATACACTCATACGCTAAAAAAAAATATTTTAAGACACGTCACATGTGTGTCTCCTTAGGTACACATCAAAGGGAAGCCATGATGTCTGCCTAATGTCTCCACTAATCTAAATGGGGCCCCGACACAGACATGTGCCCACCATGTGTTTGTGTGTCTTTAAAACGCAGCCTTTGAACGTGCTTGTGTACAGTATGGTGCTAATACAGGATGTGTGTGTGTGTTGTGTTATTTGTACCTTGTACAGCACCGTTGTCTTGCTGGTTTCCATTAAGTTCAGGTTTGTCCTCGGCTACAGCAGCGTCTGGTATGAAACACAGAGACAAGACAGAGTCTCAGTGGGTCGGCCAATAAAAAACAAAAAGCACCTTGTTACGGTGCGCCGAGTCTGTAGGGAAAACTGAGCCACAAAGGAGCTAATCATTTCAAAGAACCGTCAAAAAAAAAAAGGAACCAGTTAGTAGGTTTGTGTTTGATTCACATGGCTGCACGCTATGATTAATTACAATATAATTCAACACGATAATTCAAATTTCAAATAATCCTTGTAAATGACCATTAAAATGTTTTATAGAGATAAAATAATTTGAAAAATTAAAAAATGTCCATTATTTTCCTGATATCATAAAATATCTAAATCAACAAGCAAAAAGAGAAAAAAACCAAAAGTTAATTACTTTTAATTTCAAAAAATGCATAAACTATAACCTCATTTTAAATGTATATGAGCATTTATGAAAATATAATTTTAGAAGATTAGCTTCGTTTGAAAAAAAACAAAAAAACCATGAAGGAGTATTAGGGCATTTTTTGAAGCGAAAGTCTTGGGTTTTCTTTAACATACTCGTATTTGTTTTGATTTCAGGGAAAGGCAGCGTCTTTTTAAAGACATATTCAGTGCAAACGAAATGCTTTGGAGAATATTCCTCTCCAAACCATAGTTCATTAGTTCAACCAAACATTTATTTTTATAGTGCTTTGCACAACCACAAGGTGCTTCCAAAAGCAGTATATAGAAGGACAGCATCATGTGCATCAAAAAGGACACAACTAAAGAGCATAAACTACAAGTGGAAAAAAAAAAAAACGTGATCTTTGATTCAAGTCTTCTAATTGAAGCTGATTTTAGGGTTGAAGTACAACCAAAGAAAAAGCACCAGCATTATACTTGGAAAACTAACTAACTAGCTGACCTCAGTGACCTGGTACTGCAGAGGACTTAAACAACTTGATCTAGGCAGATTTAAGGCCTAAAAAAAGGGGATAAACAGGCACAAACAATAACCTAAAGAATCCAAATAATATAAAGGATCAGTAAAATAACCAGAAGGGGTTAGTCATACCATTCTTGGAGTTGTTGTTGGTGGCATGCAGAGGCTCAGGAGATGGAGAGGAAGAGGACGAGTGTTTGAGAGCATCCTCAACTCTCTCCCTTCTCTTAGATTCAAACTCCAGCGCTTCCTGTAGCTTTCTCTTAGCTTTCTTTTCCTTCTTCAGTCGTTTTTGGATTGAAGCTGTAGAAAGAGATGGGTTTCATTTAACGCTTCTGATAAAGAAGAAACAACTGCAGTAATTTCATATTGTTGTGATCATAAACAACCTCTGCTTTGTAGCTCGGAGTTGAGTTGTCGTTCCAGACTCTCACGCATCTCTCGTTCTCTGTAGAGCTCCATCTTCAGCTCCCTCTTCTCAGCCTGGATCTGTTTGTCCTGCGCTCGGGCGTTCTCCACGGCCACCTTGAGCAAGCCCTGAACGTAGATGTTTAGTTAGTGAAATGACAAGCATGTTGTCGTTGTAAAAAAAAATCTTATTTTAGAAAAACAGTCCCACACTTTAACCGCAAGGACTTCTGGGTAATTATGAATCACCATCGGAGTGATCCTAAAATGAAGTGAGAATTCATGAATTAAGCTGACAAAGCAGAAACGTACCCTGTGAAAGCTACAAACTCTCCTCACAGAGACAGTTTTCAGTTTGTTCTGTGGGAATTGGTAGCAAACAGGCATCCTGATCAGAGGCCTGATCTTACAAAGAAACAAAGCCATCATCTTTAAACACCCCTATTAACTGGAATTCTTCCTCTTACGGCACAAACCAGTTGAATACCAGCAAGAAGCCACGATAAGCCATAACATTGCTTACTCTTTGGTGTGTGAAGCTTTCTTGGTGATTCAAAGAAGACGGTCAGAAAACATTACAGACCTTAACTGTTTAATGGCAGTAAAAAAAAAAATCCTACCTGTATGTTAGTGAGCAGAGTCTCTACTGATGACAGGCCGTCAGCAAACAGGAACGGAGCAGGAAAACCAGGAGGCAGGGTCTGACCCAGCGGAGAGTCTTCTGTGGGAAGGATTGAAAGGAACATTTATTGACACTCTAAATTAAATAGAGTGTACACTTGAAGTAAGCAAACACCAAGATTCTGTATACATATGGACATTCTGTTTGAAAATAGGGATGATTAGGCCTAACTGGTAAAATATCACCTATAGGTGAGGTGCTTCTAATTTGATCCTTGTTACGAGTAAAACAAGCATTGGCTTCATACTCAAACTCAGCTCTGCTGTGTGGTGGCTTGAGGCACATTTGTGTTAATTGTCTCCAAGAGATTAAAGACATGTTTAGATCAGAGGTGGGAAACTTCAGTCCTCGGGGGCCTGTATCCTGAAACTTTTAGATGTCTCCTTGGTCCAGCACACCTTAGTCGAGTCATTAGATAAAACAAAATCCTGGAGAAATCAACTGCATATTGAGGAGGTAATGCAGCTATTTGATTCAGGTGTGTTGGAACAAGAGAATCAGCTCAACTGTGACACACTTTGTGACGCACATCAGGGCAGAGTTTGAAAGATTATTTACAAAAAATATATATCATTTGGTATAATATTTATACCTTATGTATAATCTGCCTTTACACCAATAAAGAGCGAGTAGGTATTTCATCTTTGTCTTATTTTTCAGACCACTGGCTTGTAAAATGTAAATTCTAATTCCATTAAACAATTTTTATATCGAAGAAAGTCCCTAAATATTTCCTTACTGATTGGATCAGTGGAAAAAATAAAATGTACAACTTTTTTACAGCTTTTTCTCTGCAGACGACTTTCTTTTTGCCAAATGGCTCTACTTGCAACACCTACATGATGCTGCGTATTTCCTAGATTCTTCTGTGTCAGCCACATTGCAGGAAAGACGTGACCAAGGAGGTCGGTACAGTCAACAGCCTTGTGTGCAGAGGGGGAAAAAAGTGCAACCACCATATCTGCACCTTACCCCAAACAAAACTCCGCATGCAACCATAACTCTGCTACATCCAGAATTTTTTGTGACATTTTTAAATGAAGGCAGAGGTAAATATCTGCAGTCTAGTTTCTTATTAAATGCAAGCATGGAGAGTTTTAAATGTTTACTGTTTCATTAATATTACACCACACAGTTCTGCTGCTAGGAATGATGCCTCCATTAGGCTACAAACTACTTTAGTGATATTATAACCAGTTATAGGAGTGTTGGAAGAAATTATTGTAATGTAAGCTTTAGAAGATATTCCAATATACATATTTTTTCTGAGGGAAGAAAAGTCAAATTTGAGGAAATTCCACTCAGACATGAGTGGAAGAGACAGAAATAGAAGTTTCATAAATTTAGGATCATTGTGGAAAAAAAAAGATCCAGATGTGCATCTTCTGAATTTACAACTTCAAACTAAAAGGATTTTTTGGTATTTTTTGTCACAAATGTCTGCATTTTTACCTTCCAAATCTCCACTCTTAAATGTGAAAATAATTCACCTTAATATTGTAAATGATTCCTTTTGTTTGCAAAAACACAACTTTTAAAACATCAGAGAACAAAACATTTTCTCTGATATGTGAAATAAATCTCAACATTTAAGAGTTTTTACCTGAAAATGAACTCTTTGCCACATTATTTATTTATTTATTTTACCTTTACTGTATGAAGTCCTCAAAACTCTGTAATTAAAGAAGCACTTCTGCTTTAAGGTCTTTTTTTTTTTACATAAGCTGAGACTTTTAGAAACTGGATTATTTTTCATGAAGTGTAGCAGTCATCAGTAAACTTTATGAAATGTTTGTGTTTTCTAACGTTACAAGACAGTGAAGCAGCAACACAGAAATCAATTACACACACACTCAGAGGTTGTTAGTATTCAGACAATCATGTGGGGTGCTAATTGGCAAGGATTAAAGACATCCTTCATGTGTGTGTGTGTGTTCATCGGGAGTGTGTCACAGTGTCTGCTCAGCCCTTAATGCCTAACACTCCGACAACTGGGTTAACTCTGCTGTGAAATTAACGCTGATTAAGATGCACTCTAACACACACACTCCCTATCTGCCACTTCATCCATACATCCCTTGACTCCACCATTACACACTCACTCATTTACTAAATCACTTTTTTTTTTTCTCTGCAACTCTAGTCTTCTCTGCACCTTCATCTGTCTTCTCCCATGTGTCCCCATGTTCTCAACTCAACTTTAATGTTTTTTTTCCAACTAGTTTCTAACTTTCCCAAATGTTGTCCTAAAATCTCTCCATTGACATCAGGTTTTCATTTTCCCTTTTTAACTTTGTACTTGTGGATTATTTTGACATCTAAAAGACCAAATAGGCTTTTGTTTTTACTCTGAAGACCTCTTTACTTCACAGAAACCTTCTCTTTTGAATTCTTTCAACTTTTCCTCCAATTGATTGACTTCAAAATGACACCTAAATAAATACCACACAGGAAAACA